>PNEQ01084018.1:0-15716 GCA_003012365.1 Medauroidea extradentata | reverse complement strand
AACATTCGATATATATCGATCCCATAGTTTTTTATATAGAGACGTGATTTTTGTTTAGGATTGATGCTTATTTAAATACCTAAAAAGCAATTTTAGGAATTTTCGAAATTCGCCACCTAAGGACGTGAAACGGGGTGAAAAGTGGTGAAAAGCGTTTTCAATTAATCGTCGATATATCTTGAACCCAGCGGGCTAATGTTGTGTTTTTTACGTCCACGAGAT
Source organism: Medauroidea extradentata (assembly GCA_003012365.1). NCBI lineage: Eukaryota > Metazoa > Arthropoda > Insecta > Phasmatodea > Phasmatidae > Medauroidea > Medauroidea extradentata. Next base: position 15,494 of record PNEQ01084018.1, on the reverse strand, counting down.
ACCAATAAAGTATTCTAAAACGTGATTAAAGGGTTTTTTGAAATTTACTCTCTTAAGTGGTGAAAAGACCTTGAACGTGTTTTAGATAAATCCTCGATATCTATCGAACCCGTCGAGATATACAATTAATTTTTGCTTCATGATGATGATTACAGAAATTATTGCAAAACTGTTTTCAGATTTTTCGAAATTCGATTTCTCAATACTGTGCAGGGGTGATATGTGTTTTTTTAGTGAATGATCGATTTTGATTCGACTGAACGGGCTAGCGATGTGATTTGCACTTCAGTTGGATAATTATACAAATGTCTAAGATGTAAATTAAAAATATTTCGAAATTCGGCACCCAAAAGGGTGAAAAAGCACAAAATTTGTTTTCCATTAACCCACCACGATATCTATCTAACCAGTAGCGATATTGAGGTGTTGTTCGCGTCAGAGTGATGCTTACGTAAATGTTTAGAAAAATATGTATGGAATTTTTTTTTCTTTATAAGAAACGTGATTATTAAGAATAAAACTTAGTTGGTCAATAACCAAGTCAGACGATCCAAAAAGCAGGAACGAGCAGCGAGAAACAACTTATACAGGAGTTTCACTACAGTAACCTATCGAAACGTGGTGTTTTACAACCTCTATGAGCCCAGGACACATATTTTATTTTTTTAAATAAAATTTATTTTCATGAATAATTTCGACGTTACGTGACGCAGTTGTTTGTCACTCAGGTCTAAATTCCGGGAGGTTTTGGGCTCGAATTCCGTTAAAAACTGCGTGCAAACGTTCAATTCTGACACACAAAAACTACAAGGCAGATCGAAATAGCGCAATTTACATGTAGTCTTTAAAAGGGGTAAAATTGCAGTTCACTTTCCACTTAGGTTCCTCTACAATATCAGCTGACATATCGTCGGTATACTGCCAAAAGTGATTGAAACATAAATGCTATTTCGTTTAAAAACAGTATTAAATTGTAGATATTATCAAAAATTTGGCATATTACTATACTGTGACACAACAGTACGAAACGACGAATAGACTTTAAACTTGGGCAATTGTTCGTGAACAACATATACATATTCCTAGCATTTTTATAATTTTATCTCATTTTAACATTGTCACTTTTGGCAGTAAACCGACGATATATCTTCTCACTAATCTTAGGTTTGGGGTACCAAATACGTTTCCGCGAAACCTTTACCTTTTGAAACTTTGTAATGTCAATAAAGTTAAAGTGAATATTTTGACAATATATAATTGAGGGCACCGTCACCAATGGTTGTGCACAGGGAAAAAATATGTTTCTCATTCGATTAACCACTTACCTTAGATGTCTGTAACTACCCCACAACGTCAAATAGGCAGGGCTATAAATAAGGCCCTGGAGTAGTCGCTGTTAGTGGCAGGGACAAACTTAAGACTGCTTTTCGCGTGGACAGCTATAGCTACTTATCCTATTGCAGAATTAGTTCAACTAGCCGCTTGGACATTCTAACACTTGATGACTGAAGTACCAATCTTGTGTACAAAGAGGTTTTTCAGTTAAAGTAAATATTATCAGTTACGAATAATACTCGCGAGCAAAGCCGCGGGGGACTGCTAGTACTGTATAAAAATGTTATAATTGCATTCCAGTAAATGCTAAGGATAGATGAAATAATCTCCAATGTAAGAGTTTCTAGACGAATAAATACTTGACAACATGCATTAAAACCACTTATGAATGAATATTTTAAAATTTTAATATTCCGAGAACAGTGCTGAAATTAGTTGATCTTTGCGAAAGTTGTGTTAGAAAAATGTGACAACAGTACTTGGGACATTAATTTGTTTTGGGAAAATCACATTATTTTTAAGAAATCAGGATAAATTTATGTTAGAAAAACGTAGCTTGTTCCGAAAAAAACCGGGCTTTTTAGAACCCTGGATGTACCTGTAATAGTATGGCCCATGCCATGAACAATTGACTTTTATGACAGTTGTGTAAATGTAGTTTCAGCAAATAAAAGTCAACATAACTTGTTTGACTGGCGATTAAAGATGAAACAATGTTGACAGCATAGAAAACCTTGGAGACCGAAGAAAATGTACAGTGGACCACAAAATAACTTGCCAACAGAAATATTAAAAAAAGTGCACTAGTTTGTGGTATAGTCTACAGCATTTTTTTCAGCGTGAATCAATAGCAAGTACAGTATGTAATTGAATTGGTTGGTTTCCATTACTTGTATAAAACCGTAATATACATATTTTGATTATAACAAGCCATAGTGGAAACCTATGTAGGAAAAAATAAATCCTTAAAATAGCACAATACTTGGCATCATAAGAATTGCACATACCGTACATAAAACCAACGTCACAGTAGTTGTAACCAGAGTTAATCAAAGGGTAAGGGCACTATGTGTAAACATGATGTTAGTGAAAAAAGACAATTCAGGCAGAAGGTTACAAACAGAAACATAATAGATTATACTTAAAAACTAAGCAACATTAGTAAACACAGTATAAAATCGCTTGCAATGCCCCCTCCCCCGTCAGTAATTCTGTTGCCATACAATCTGTCGTGGATTTAATCAGCCACATGACGCATTCTTGAGGAAAGGTATTCCATTCTGCGACAACAGCATTGTGAAGGTCTTGGAGGGTGGTTGGGGCAGGACCACTTGTTCACGCTAATTTTATGTGGTCCCAGGCACCAAGGTGCTCAATTGGGTTGAGGTATGGATTTCTTGCCAGCTATTGCATAACAGGGATTCCAACCTCTTCCAGATATTGGTGAGTTGACTTGGTGAGACGTATACTTGAAGCACGATGAACAGTTTTTTTGGTAAAGCCCAGTGTAGTTTAAGTTCATTTCTACAAAGTAGATACTATTTCTTACAAACATAAAAATAATAATAGGAGCAATATATTTTTAAAAATGATTTTGCAACTTTTTTTTTTTTTTACACATACATCAAAAACTGGTACCTTTATGACGTAAGGGGTAGTCTTATACATCATCATATTTGGTTTCACTGATGGTTTTTCATGGAGCTGGAATGGAAATTAAGAATAAACACGTCATTCCAAGACATCCATTTCAGTTTCAAGAAATAATAAGTTTGTGAAAACCTAACAACGTGCTGTAAGGTGTGCATAAGTATCCTGCATGGCAAAGTACAGGTACATCAATTTTTTGATTAAAGTCTATTAAAAACAATTATGAGAAATATTTTAAACACATACTGCTCTCACACACCAATCCCCTTCAGCTGTATGGTAACATGCTCTTTGCTTTTGTTACAGGTTCCTTCGACACCCATGGAATGGGAAGCCATTGCTGAGCAATTATATTTATTGTGGAACTATCCACATTGCATAGGAGCTATAGATGGCAAGCATGTTAACTTCAGACCATGCAGAAGTAGTGGATCATATTACCACAACTACAAGGGTAGTGACAGTGTAATATTGCTTGCACTTGTAGATGCGACCTACAAATTCCTGTGGGTTAACATAGGTGTGAATGGTCGTGTGAACGATGCAGGTGTTTTCAGAGACAGTAATCTGAAAATGGCATTAGCGAACAACGAGCTTGGCCTCCCAGCTGCTAAACCACTACCAGGCGGAGAAACGTCTGTTCCTTACGTCATCGTTGGGGATGATGCATTTCCTCTTGGGGAACATCTTATGAAACCGTTTCCTCAAAGAGGTCTCACTCACGAGCAGAGAATCCACAACTACAGGTTAAGCAGAGCTCGCAGATGTGTCGAAAATGCGTTTGGATTACTGTCAAACAGATTTAGAATTCTACTCACCATGATTAAACTCCCCGCCAAAAAAGTTGACACTATTGTAAATGCATGTGTACTTTTACATAACTTCATCCACAAAAGAAAATTGTCCGGTTCCTCTGTGCCGGAAGAGTTCAATGTAGATTTCGAAAATCTGTCATTGAGAAGTGTAGATGCTAATCAATGGGGCAATCGAGCTACCCAAATGTCATATAGGATAAGGCAAGAGTTTGTTTTATATTTCAATGGGGTAGGCCAGGTACCATGGCAAGATGAAGCTGTTAGGAAAGGAAATATGTAACTTCTTTTGTTTAGGCAACTGCTTGGTTTCATACATTGATGTCCTGTATAATTTAGACCATAATATACCTAGTCATTTGCACAAATAATACAATGTTGTAAATCACCATTAAATTCATACCAAAGATACTTGAAGTCTGAGTTCTATATCATCTACAACTGCTGCAATTAAAAGAAAAAATTATTTGTAGGACATAACTTACAAAAGTATGCATGCAACCTAATAATGTGTAGCTTTTTCTCTTTAAGAATATGTTATGCATTTACAATACTCTGATAGTGGTAACAAAATATTCATAATCCATTCTTTTTTTTTCTTTGTGAGATGCATGACAACAGCTGTTTGAAATGTGTTTGGAGTATTATTTGATGGATATTTGTTTAGAAATAATTAGAACATTGCTTCTCAAGATGTTATTCAGAATTTTGCTGTACATAATTTATGTAAGCTGTCTCATGTAAGGTTTTCCAGATTTTACAGTTTTCTTCCGAGAAATATGCCTTTCAGGTCCAGTGTGTTCCTCTTAATCCCTAGCAGCTTCTTGGAAAAACCACTTCTCCGCAATCCTTTTAACAGACATTTTCCTCAGAAGAGAAACATCAAACCAGAAAACCTTACCTGGGTTAGATTATATTTTACGTAACGTTACATTTAAATAGAGTTCAGTTCGATAATATGGGTTAGAATATGCAGTCCACATATTAATAAATGCGATACCCGACGTGTTTACCAACACAAGAAAGTAAAAAATTTTTATAACTACCTGTTGTTAAGATACAACCCAGTTTGGTCGGCAAAAAAAAAACTTGAGTTGCAACTCTATACATGTATGCTGGTCGCACCTAGAAGACATGTTTGAAAGTACACGACTGCAGCACCTTTAATAATTATTGCAAGTACATTGTAAAACTCAGAGTTCTGTAGCCACCATAGTGGAAATGGACTATTTTTGTGCTTAGGTGCTGTAGCACAGCATCTCCCTGTATGATCACTTCCAGAGGTTTCGTGATTGATATGGTTTTTAGAATTTTGGACTTCTGATTTCTTTTTAGCATATTTAATTGTGCTTTGTATTCATTATGAGTATGTCAATGTTTTAACTAACCCTACTAAAGCCCCTTAAAACTGAGTAAATGAATGTAGAAACCTTGGTGAAAATTTGAATACTATATTTATTTCCAGGGTAACTATGTACCTTTTCGTCAAATGTAACTAAGGTCTTGCCATGTGGGACATGCAACATGACTTCCACATGGAAGAGTTTCTGTACATTAGCTTGTCAATAAAACAAAAAAATGTATCTTGGCTGAGACATGAAGACATTTGGGTGTGCTGGTTAAGTGCAAAACTGAGTTTAATGCAAATTATTTTGTAAACAACTTATTAAATTAGTGCAGTTACTTTACAAGTTAACACTGTAGAGCTCATGCCATATTACGTAAACTCACTTGTTGCTGCCGATCCATATCAGTACTTGAAAATGAATCATACCGACTTTGGCTTTTGCAAATGCTAATGGGCAACATCACCAAAAAAAAGTTCAATTTGCATTAACAAAACTTAATGGAATGAATAGATGTGTGAAATTTGTTAAAAAGATTATACTACACTTCACCTACTTTACTTGGCATATGATTTGTACAGTTTATATTTTTACTTACTATATACATTAACAAGTGTGTACACTATTAAAAACTTCAAAAGCATAAAGCTGGGTTCACAACCAGCACACACAAAAGCAGTATCATTGAGTATACGAGTGACCATTCACATTTGCCTGTAGCATGCATACATATCAGAGTTGACCAACTTCCTACCTCGTGCATATGTGTGCTAAGTGGTGGTTGTGAATACAAGAAGTACTAATGTAAGACCTAATAAAATTCTAGATAAATATCTCGTTCATAAATTATTTTATTCATTTAGACCAGCAATGCTAATGTCTGATAAGTGATTACAGACAGTTTGTTATAACAATATAACTTTCCACGCATGTCTAGATTTAAAGTTGTTCACAATGTTTGTGATTGGCTTGACAACTGAAGATGTTAAGCTGCCACGAAATCTATTTTGCTATAACAAAATTTCTGTAATTGATTATTGTACATTATTATTGCTGGTCTAAACGAATAAAATAATTTATGACCAAAAGACAGATCGTTTGTTAAAATTAACATATGACTTATGTTTGTATTTGGCTTCACACACACAAGTTGGTTGTGAATCCTGCTTTACTGGTTTTTAGTGTTTCACCCATTTTACATTATATACAAAGGAACTACTGTAAAAAACAAAGTGTTTGTTAACTTGAGAATTTTAGTAATGCTAATTATTTTTGTATGTCAGTGTGTATGATAACATAGAAACTTTTAATACATTAACTTAGTTGTTTGTTGTAATAGCTGTAAAGCTGGTTTTACATGATGCAATGTACATACAATTTCCACGCAATATGCTGATATTGCATTGGAGCTCAGACACACAATTCTTGGAACATCACATGCAATGCAAGTGGCGGTACAATTTCGGCAGATAGAACATGCTCTGTATTTCGATGCAAGTTGCGTGGAACAAGCAACGTAATTTGCCATTCTCTGAAGTAAATTTATGCACGTAGTTGTGAGTATAAACAAAAACCGTACAAACATGGAATCAACATCAGATAATTTTTTCGCAGTTTTTGGACGAATACAAAAAATTTCCAGTCCACTATTACACAAAATCACCAAATTATCACAACAAACATTTGTGCGAGATGCATTAACGGCGGTGACCGCACTGTATCGGAAGTCCAGGAAAAGACTACCATATCACTGAAGAGAGAAAAAAAACAAGATCCTACACTGTTCACAACTATTTTAATATTAGTCAGATAATTCCATCATCGCAAGTGTACATATTGTGCTTTTAGGTAATCAATTTGATCTAAACTTTGGCGGGAAGAAAACAAATTGCACGGATATTGTGTCGGGAAATTGCGCTGTGTAAAATGGACTATGTGAGATTTCATGCAATTATTGCACACGCAATTGCACGCAAGGAGCTGCGCAATAAATAAATTGCATCATGTAAAACCAGATTAAGCTATTTAAGAAGAAGTTACAGTGTACCATCTTTACCTTTGTGCGTGCACTACAACAATTTAGAATGAGTAGAACCCTGTTTAGTTTTTTTTATCGACAATGTACCACATGAAGTTCATTGTAATAATTTTTTTTTTAACTACCCCTCAGACACAATTGTACAGTTAAGTATGTTAATTGTAATAGTTTAGGTACATACCAACAAACACTGAATACTTAATTTTTGTGTGTGTAAACAGTACATGTACATACCATTAAAATGAAATTGATTAATGTCCCAGAGAGGACAGCTATGCATTACTTGTAAATTAGGAAAGAGTACTGTGGTGAACTATGAAATCCAATTAATAAATTACTGCATTTGTTTTCCCTTTGTTTTTCAAGAGTGATTTATGGTGTATTTATTGGTCCTTAAGCTTTGGAAAATAAATTACATTAAAACAAGTACTATGCAATTTGTCATATTTCCTCATACAAAAATTATTTATTCTAAATAAATTACATTTATCATTGTAACATTTACAAACAAAGCACAAACACCCTATGAGTCACATTCATTAATTTACTACAAAATGTTTACGCCAAGGTCACGCATCTGAGCATCTGTTAACACATCCATAATTTTTTTATTAGTTTGCACACGTATACTAGCATCTTTAAGTCCATCTAAAACTCCACATACATATGTAGCAAATGCTTGTGAAGTGGTTGATCCTGCAGATGGTTTCTCCAGAGCTTTAACTATGCTCTGAAGTGCTTGGTCAGAAGGGGACTGATTTGTCAAACCTGCTTTCTTTTTGCTTCCTTTGAATTTTTTTGCTGGAGGTGGGGTTTCACCTAAACTTGTATCTGTAGCAGTTTCCTGCGTATTTTTTAAACTATCATCTGGGGTACTACTTTGGGGTGGTTCTACATTACTCAGTGTATAATCCCTGTGATCAATTATTTCTTCGTAATACGAGTCAACAAAGGTGAAGTTTGCTTCGTCAACACCAAGGGTGTCTTGACTGAGGTCATTTTCGGTTCCTTCGGACAGTGCACAAGAGGCTGAAACCTCAACACTCTGTGCTGGTGTATTGTAGAAGGATTGAATTTTGCACTGCCAGACTGCTGTGAACATAAAATACACGTCTCAATTAAAAATCTATTGCACGTCACTACTGTGAAGTGGCATTTACAAAGAGCCTCTATTGATCATATGACCAGTTAACGGGGATTGATCCACATCGGATAGGTTTTACGGTTTTTCTTATAAATCAGGGAATAGAGACATTGTTTTCCTTTTTTCACGCTGACAAGGCATAGTTTATTGTTTCATTCACTTTTTGGAATCCATATGGCATTGTTTCTGTTAATTTTGTTGCCTCTGTAGTCACTCCCATAAATAAAGCAATTTTTCCTTTTCAGCTGTTTCCCATTGCGAAATAATGAACATATTATGGTTCAAACAAATACAGAAAATCAATTAAGTTTGTATCTATGCCCTGTCGTGACAAAAATTTTGATACATTAGAACAGAAGTTATCTAGAAGAAACAGATAAATCCAAGGTGGTAGGGATCAATACTCGTTAACAAGAAGACTATAATAATTATATTCTTTAGTCCTAGCTTTTGGTGCACAGTTCTAAATGAATATTAGTGTTCAGGAAACATATCACCACTTGTAAGGAAAGTCACTTCACATTTTTTTGCTGTTACGAGAACACATTAAATTCAAAGTTCCTCATTTTTAGGAGAAAATAAGTCTTAATAAATTATTATGTACAATTTTAAAAATAGTTATACAAATCTGAATTGGTTATGCTTAGCATTTGAATCAAACACATTTATTTCAGAACACTGTTGCCTGCAAATAACAACCATTTTTATTTTCATTATGAGTATAGTATTCCACTGAGAAGTTTTGCAGTCCTAAAGAAGACAAAATACACATCTTACTTTCAGCTTCCATGAGATATAGTCCCAATCTTCCCATTTCTTTAGAGAAAAACAATTGCATCCTTTTAAGTCACAAAAATACACATTACAAATACTTGAAGGAATTTTTTTTAACATGCTACAATAACTATAACTTTGAACACAAAACTAGACATCTATGCAGTGCATTATAGGTACACATATCCCAATTACGTACATTCTTGTGTACTTTTCTCCACCTTGGATTTAAAAAAAAACATCTACCAACCAAATAATTTTAAAAAGGGCAAAAATCCATAATTGTGAATTAAGTTTACTTACAGTTAGGCTACACCTAATGGGAAGGAAAATTCCAACACCACCCCCCCCTTTATGCCTCAACCCCATTTACCTTTCCTAAACTCATTTGCTCCTGTCATCTTCCTCACATCCTTCCCTAACTCATTCAACTCCTTTACTGTTCTTTCATTGCTGACATTTTTCCTCTCTTGGTCCTCTTTATAACCCTCTGTAGTTTCCACTTATGACTTCACTTGTTTCCCAGCTGTGCCCACATGTGCACTCTCTACTTTCCTCCTCTCCTGCAGTGTGCCTCATTCCAGAGTTTTTATCATTACTGATGGTCTGTATTCTTCCTCTCCCCTTCCCTGTATTCTTCACCTATTTGTAACACATCTAGCCACCCTTCTCTGTACCTTTTGAATCCTCACCACTTCCCCACCTAGGTATGGTCTCCAGATTACTGCTGCACATTCCAAGATAGGCCTCACCATCGTTTCCTCCAACTCTTAAACTCTGGGTTCTTCCACTCATATTCCCCAAGTTAATTTACTATCATATTATCCACTAACAATTAATTTAATTCGTAAATAAGTGTTTTATTCAGCACCTTGTCGAAAGCCTTTTCAAATCCAATACACACACATCCACATGCTCTCCTATATATTTAAGCAACCCTACCTGTGTTTCACATGAGAAACATTCTGGCAAGAAAAAAAGCATATGCTAATGCGAAGACATCCGGTGAAGGTAACACAGCCTTGTATATAGGGATGTTGCCGAAATGGAGTTTTTTTTTTTTTTTTTTTTGGTTTCGCCCTGCGAAGTATTTCAGGACTGCTAAATAGAAAGACCGCCATTACAGTTTATTTTGCATATCTGCACTCCATCATAACGCATGGCATAATTTTTTGGGGGAAATTCACCTAACGGTAAAAAGGTATTCCGTATGCAAAAGAGAGCCTTCAGAATAACATTTGGCAAACAACCAACAGATTCCTGTAGGCCACCGTTTAAAAGTGCTAGAGTTATACCCCTAGCATGCTAATATATTTATTCCACAATCATAATAAGTTCCAAAAATCAAAATTTATTCCAGAAAAATTAATATTTTCACAAACACAATACAATAAAATGCTTCAAAATAGGCCTTCGTACTAAGCAGGCCAATTTTTTTTAACAATCTGCCTCAACGCTTGCAGAATTTATGCTTTTCTGACACCAAAGTTTTTAAGAAGAAACTTAATTAATTTTAAATATCCTGTGTTTTTTATTCTGTTAACTAATATTTATGTAATAAATACAATTAACATTTATTACCTACTATTTACAAGACAAAGACTCCAACATTAAAAAAATTAATAGTCATTTATAACCTAATATCTGTGTAAATATTTAATTAGGCCCTAAGTTTTTTGGTTTGGCTTTTTCTTCCAGTTTTATTTTTTTCTTTTATTTGTTGCGTGTGGTGAATGAAGAAAATAGATGTGGGCTTACAAGTAGATCTTGAGTCCCAATGGACGAGAAGAAATTATTCATTTCTATAATGTAAATATGATTTCTCCAATATCTTTATACAAAACATTGTATTTAAAAAAGATCCAATGGATGAAATAAACTAAACATGATTGTAATGTTAATAGTTTAGCCGATAAACGTGGAGTATGTAAATAAGCTTTCTAGTGTGTGGGACTTAAAAATTTGCAAAATACCAAAAAAATAAACATTGGCAAGAAACAGTTTATTTTACTGGCTACACATTTTCATCACAAAAGAAGCATTTTTCAGCAATAAACCACACTTCTCCTGTCAAAACTTTGGACGCTACAGGTAGAGTAGCTATGCTTCACTATTACCTTCTGTCCTATTAATGTTAGTTCTTGCTGTACAGAAAAAGAATTTGAGTGTTTTATGTGAAAATTTACTTTAGGAGCACAAAGCTATGTGATAACAGTTTACAGACTACCATAGGGTAAACTAAGTAACTTTATTGTGAAGAGGGAAAATATTGATTTACTTGCTTATAACATTGAAGTTACCTCATATAACGTGGTGATTTCAATGTGGATTCTTTAATTGACAGTACAGAAAAAAAGGAAACTAATAATAATGCTAAACACTTATAATTCAAAGCAAACACATTACTTTTCCAATGCGTATCACCTCTACCACTTCAACAATAGCCATACGGTACCATGACTAATAAATAGTGTATGTGCTATGTGCACATGTAAACGGCTTATCAGATCATAAGTAATGCCATACATTCAACTCCGTAAACCTATGCAAAAAATACAAATATAATATGGCTCTATGAACAGGGTGTCCAGCCAGATTCCAATTTCAAATTCCTGTATATTTCCAGTACATTTCCCACATTTTCCTCAGAATTCACATAAAAAGGAAGAAATACCTGTCCAACCCACTTCCTGCTGGCCACAAATGTAGCCCCGAACTCCTTACATACCCTATCATACATCTGACTAGCCTAAATTGCCTTCACATAGCTAATCCCTTTCCTACATAGAACCCCACAAACAACTGCTCGAGACCTTGGAAACTTTGCCTGTACCTCCCTTAGTATCCCTCTTAAATCCTTCTCCACCTCTTCTCCTACTTTCTGGTACACAAGATCATTGCCCACTACATACACTGTCAACACCTTGACCATATCACTACACCTCATACTTCCCACCTTCTCCTGAAGGTCTTTAATCTGCCCCCCCCCCCAAATGCTGCTTTACATATACTCCCTCTCCTAACTCCCTGCATCTCAACTCGCTTATCAACAGAACTGCCTAAGAAGAAAATTTTAGGTTCTTATTTCCCTCTCCCCTATCTGCCTATCTTTGCCTGCATAAATTTCCCTTATGTCCTACACCAGCTCCCTCCTGCTACACCTCCATTCTTCTCCCCATCACCTTCCATATGTGTATCCCTGCCACTAACCTCTGCACACCTGGCCTTATTCCCAACTACTGCCTTTTTCCCTACCTGCGCTTCTAGCTCCTCTACCCTCTTTCGCAACTTATCTACCTCTAACTCAGCCTCCCTTCGCCTTTCCTCCTCACATTCCCTTTGAGCTGTGTTTGCTAGTTCCCACTTTGTCCTCTTTATACTTCCAAATGTAATTATAGAAAAAAGAAACAATTAAATGTAATTTTAGACCAAGAACTAACTAAAAATTAAGCAAATAACGTAGCTATCAACACAATGCAACGTACAACTAGCCTGCCATCATTAATCCACGCAACCACAACAAACAGCTCACCCTACACTAGCCCACAAACTCAAGCCCAGTCTATAATATTAAAAATAACAGAAGACAGTTTAAATTTATAATTAGTATTTACGATGTACAGTGAAGTGAAAAGATTTTGGTCAGCGCTTAAGATCGAGGTCTTTAGCGCTGGTGAGGGGTGACACGTGAGTATGGAACAGCGCCGTAATGAATAGGCGGGAGAAACAGGAAATATCCAGAAAACCAGCAGACCAGTGGCATCGTCCGGCACGATCCCCTCGTGCGAAAATTCTGGGACAGATCCCACCGGGAATGGAACCCAGATCGTCTTGGTGGGAGGCGAGAGGTCTGGCCCCTCGGCCACCGCAACCCATACAACTGTACAGCCTTACAAACACTATATAACAATAAAAAAAACTCTTGTTAGAACACAAAACAACACAACCTCTCATCCAAACACGGCCGTCATGACTGCATAATTGTTATAAGGAATGCAGAGTCTGCTGTAATGATATATTTAGAGTATATGGAATGTTATAAATAAAGTAACTGTATAAAAAACAGATCAAGTAAAAAAAGTAACTTATAAACAATAAAAATGTGTTAAGCAATTCTAAAGAGGAAACAGACAAATATAATTAATACAGTACTTCATTTCGGTGACTATAACACAATTGTAGGGCCTAAATTGTTGTTCAATAAATTAAATAGAACTACACTACAAGGATGCAACAAATATATCTATGGCAAATACAAACCCTTAAGAAATAATAACCATAGTAAAATTTCTAAAACCAAAACACACCCAAAACTTTGACTGCATAATAATTTACAAATTTACCCTTGGGTAAATATCAAGAGTAGCTACTCATCGCGTAGGGACTAAACTATTGGTTTTACAGGTAAAATTTCTTAATAAAAAAAGTTTTTACAGTGATGAAAATGAGTAGTACATAAAGAAAATTGTAGTTTACTTTGAAATTTTCTGTTTTTTACACAAATTGTAAGTCAGACTCCCGTGTTTTACGTCTTCGCCATAATGCGTGTTTATGTGGAACTAGCGTTCCTAGCGATATAAACTGAAACTAGCGCTAATACTTTGTGCTACTGTTCTTTAGGCTGCAAATTCAGTTGTAGAAAAACCGTCACGCTTATAACACGTGTTTTCGTGGCAGTAGCTGTGCATATTCAAAGAAAATTTGGCGGTTTGTGGTACAAATTACAGTTACAAGTAAGAATGCTTCGCGGCGTAATAGTAGTGTGTGTAGTGTGTGTTTTAAGGACGTTTTACAGTATGCAACTCTCGTGAATAGTGTGCATTAGTTAAAATTTGCTGATTGAGACACAGCAACAAATACGTTTAGCATATAACGTGTTTGAAGATTTATTGACCAAGGTACCGCGTCGGAAGAGGAACCAAAGCATAATTTACTGTTTGTGACGAAGAATTTGTATCCTCGATTGAGTACAGTAAGTACTAATCTTTTACTACAATAATGTATGTTGTTCAGTGTACATTATATAATGTGTCCGGCTTCTATTGCAAATTGAACAGGTAAAATACGTTTTATAATGGGCATTAAAGACGTGTAACATCTGTTCAACATTACATGCAAAGTTAATTTAATGCATATACTAGTGCAATATGCTATGGTATGTTCTGTGGGAGGAATTGGTGAACATGAAAGGGGCGGGGAGGTTTAGAAAGGGGTTGGGGTTTACTTGTGTAGAAATAGGTAAGAGTCCATTTGCCACCGGGCATTGACCCAATTGCAAGGGTCATACCATCCCCTTCCCATCCTAACAAGCATTGACTGTCTACCCCTCTCTGTTCTCCAAACCCTCTGAATTTTTTTTACTAATAGTTCCTTTTTCCTTAAACACTCCCACAGTAAGCTTGCCAGCCAACATTCCACCACCACCACCCCCACATCCAGACCAGTCGTTCTATATGCCTCCTATCCTTCAATGGCTTCCATCCTATTTCCTGCATCATCATGGTATGCCTTAAGTTCCTTTCCCCCACTCCATACTCACCCTGCCTTTTCCATTTATTAATTACCCATCTCGGTGCCCTTTTCTGTACCTTTTCCAACTCATTCACCTCCACTTCCATGTATGGATCCCACTCTGGTGCAGCATATTCTAAGACTGGCCGAACCATTGTGCAATATTCCTTCTCCTTCACTACACTGCTAGCTCTCTCAACACCCTTCCCACAAGTTCCAACACCCTTTTCCCCCTTCTTAACAACTCTCTCCGCCTGTTTTGTCCACTTCATATCTGCCTGCAACACAACCCCTAAATACTTATATTCTGTGGCCTCCCCCATCTCCCACCCATTCCATCCGTAACCTTTTCCCACAAATCTTCCTAGTAAACCTCACCAACTTAGTTTTTCAAACAATTATTTTATTGTTCTCCTCAGTCTAAAACCACAATGTATCAATATCCACCTGCTAGTTGCTTCCTCAGCCTACCCATGTGTACAGTACACAGTCATCCGCAAAAAATCTTTTTATTCCTTTAATCCTGGCTCCTATGTCATTCGCCATTATTATGACTAACAAAGGTCCCAATACGCTTCCTTGCGGTACTACTGATGTTACCTCTCTCTCCTCTGACTTACCTCGGTGGACACTGCATTTTCTCAACACAGGACAAATATGTTAAAAGTTTTTTTTATTAATATACATTTGAGTAGCCCATATGCAATACCTGCTATATGCAAAAAAATTGAAAATTGAGATTTTAATTTCTATGGATACTCTGTACACTAAAGAATTGATACAAATATTTTCCAGCCTACAAAACCTGCTAAAAACAATTAAAAAGTGAGGTCGAAAAGTCGGGTGGTGTGCAATACCTGCTACATGCAGTCGAGTTCAGGATG
>PNEQ01084017.1:81242-136491 GCA_003012365.1 Medauroidea extradentata | reverse complement strand
AAGGAAAAGAAAATAGTTATGATTTGTATGAATTAAATTAGGACAGAAGACTCATTAAAATAAATGAAACAAAAGCTATTTCAGTTCCGAAACTTTATTAAGTAGGTACCAAACACATACTTGCTACATATATATTATGAATTCCTTATGTTACATTGATTTTCATTACATGTCCGAGGCCCTTGAACAGCCTTAAATACATTATTCAACCTCAGTTCTAATGGGGGTGCGGCCGCACCCTTGCGCATCCCCCTCCCCCCCTGGCAGAGCATATGCAAATAGTAATAATGGATCAGCGGGAATTTTGCACGCTAGTTCAGCGCTTGGATCGTTGAGGCGATGAGGTTTTTTTAACGATATTCAAGGTCACTCTTATGTCTCCGTCAATTCTGAGCCTGTAACGCGAGGGTAGGCAGCGTCCTTAAGGGGTCTGCCTACCTGCGCTTAAAATGCGTTACGGCTATTCTTTTCTTGACGAAGCTATTCATCGCGCATTATATGTTTAAATCTGCGAAAATAATACACACTTCACTCTACGTTGCTGTTGTTTTAAATAATTCGTACACGTTTATTAGAAACCTCATTTTCGGACCCCTCAAAATGCCCAAAAATTGATTTTTCAGACTGCCGTATCTGGAAAAATAACACCCGGATTCGAAAAAAACATAACTATACAAACAAGCTTTAGACTTTGAACTATGCTATCCGTAACTAAAATAATGTGGTCGTTGCTTTAAGTCCCACAGGAAAAAGAATAACAGTAAAGCACTGCACGCCAGCTGAGTAGCTTGTACGGAGAGGCGATAATACATTACATACGTCGTTCAACTGCAACCTTACTGCTCCTGTCTCACACACATAAACACAGCCTATCTAGGGAGACACCTTAAGGGCGCGGTCACACAGCTATTTTCTTCATCGTGTTTTTATTTCAACATTTGTACCGGATTTTTTTATATTTTAAACACATAAGTTACTAAATCTTGCTCTAATGAAATTTTTATATCTCTCATAATTTTTTGCGAACTGACTAGTAAACGTTTAAATTTACTTTTTACGGTTTTATGTAAGCCACTAGAACAACCTGACATACATAACCGAATAAATCCACAGTGAACAATAACGTTTAAGGCTACGGGTTGACGTATATAAAACATATAAATTAATTAACTAAATTTTTTAGAAATTTTTTGAAACTTTTAAACATTCATTTCCGAATTCAGTATTTTTATTTATTTACAAAAATATTATATTGTTGGTTATATATATATATATATATATATATATATATATATATCACATTATAGCTTACAAACTTGTTATACCCTGTGATATTTTCTTTGTTTGGTATGTTAGTTGGTTTTAGTGGTGGTGGTGTGTATAAATTCGTAAAATGCAAATTTTTAAGTTCACAAGTCATTACGCAAAAACTATAAGAGATACAAAAATTTCTTAAGAGGAAGATGTAACCATAATTAATATCTAAAATAAGGAAAATAAATATATCGTACGAGTATACAAATTAAAACGTGAAGTTGAAAATTGCTGAAGAGGTTGCGTCACATCTTTCGTTAATAATATTCATTTCCGTTTAATAAATTAAGGATCTGACGAATATTCGGTAATGCTTCTTTATATAAACATTATATTTTACCATTATGTGCGCTTTATAAGTTTATTCAGTGCAGAGACTCATTTAGTGTTTGTTATTTAGTGAGACATAATTTTCATCATAAAATATTAATTAGCTTAATTATTTCATGTTTAATTTTTCGAATACAATGTACGTAATGGAAGGTAAAAAAATTAGTTACGCCCGTTTTACAATACTTTCAATTATATCTTATACCAAAAATGTTATTAGGAAGGAATTAAGTAAAATTCATCACAATAAGTGATAAGGGTTCTTAAGCAGTTTTCTTATCAAACTTTATCTGGTTAAATTCTGCGCATCTCTCGGTGGTCTGGAGCAGCTGCCATTTTTAAACATTTTGCCTGAATATTTATAAGAGTGGCGACACTTACCGTCACGCGAGTTTTAAATTTTCAACCTTCGCTGGATTCTGTGTTGCTCGGAGCCTTTGTGTTCGCCGAGAGTGACGTCGCTGAGCCTAGCCGAGGCTGCGTGTTTCATTCCGTGTGACTGAACCATGCCCGTGATTCGCTGTGACACGTACACGACTAGGAAAGCGACCAATAAGGGCTCCGCTCTTTTTCCAGTGCGTGCCTCGCGCGGCGCGACAGTTATGCGAGCTGACAGGGCGGTCGTTCCGTTCAACGTTAGAATTTATTTTTCGCCTAACCGTACGCCTTGCGCTCCTCAGCTTTGATTCTCTTCCACAATTTTACGTTCGTTCAGTATATATTTTATGAACTTGCATTTCTTGAATGTTGGCAACCTGCCAAGGCAGTCAAACACATTGGCATTTATTCGGAATATTCTGAATGTTAAGATGCTGTATCCAATCTTTTGTAAAAGTTATCTATTTGTGTTGTATAAACTAAGGCTGCGATGAATTATTGGCTATATATCGTTATATCGACACCCCATTTTACGGTTAGGTACGTATTAATATCGTTATTACATAATAAGGGATATTTTTTATCTTTAAACTATGAAGTAGCTTAATTATTTTTTACTTGCAATTTAATGCATCGAATACAATGTGTGTAATGAAAGGTATAGAAATAATCTAAGACCCTATTGAAACACTTCAATAAATCTTATCAAGTTCGAAATCAAAAAGAAAGTAAAATACAAATTATAATGATTAGTGACATAGGCTTAGAAAATACTGTTCCAATGCTGCAGACGCATCTACGCAATCCTCATTAACGTCATTTAAGTCAAGGAATATTATGTTACTACGTTTATAGCAATACAAGTGTTATGTCAATAAAATTATTTTTAGTATTATACATACGATTCCGGAAAATGCAACACAAAATAGAATACAATGAACACAAATTGATTCCGGTACGGAATATTGCCGTTATTTCAAGAAAAGTCCTCGCAAAAAAATAAAAATAAAATGAAATAAAAATGGCGCCATGAGTACACGGGAAAAGCGATAACCACACAAGTAACAAGAGACGTGATCAATTGTGAACAGACGACACAACGAAGAGAAAACACGAATAATTGTTGAAGGCATCTTTCAGCGACAACAAATGCAACGTTTCGGTAACTTATCGTTGGTCATTAAAATACAGAGAAAATAATTATTACGAATCACGCAAAAATGGTTTGCTAGTATTTGCAATTAAAACGCTGCAATTATGTTAAAATTACATTTATGAACAAATAAAATATATAATTTTGAACATAGACCTGTTTTAAATTCAAAGCAAAATTTCAGCTATTAAGTGAATAAAAAAATTTCCTTTACTCTGACTAGATAAAATACGCATTTTCACTGCTGAGTTTAAGGGGATAAAGCGCCGAAGTAGAGAATTATCACAATTTTCGACATATGTATTTTTTTCCTTGCTTATTATAGAAAATAAAGGTTCGTCAATCCGTAGATTACACTTTAGTACACTTTCTGACTTTATTACATCGTCACAGACTTTCTTATTTTTGATCACTGATGGCAGGTTGAAAAAATGTCTCATTTTCCTATCTGCCATCACTGCTACAAAATAAAAAAGTCAGCACCTGTGTCGCCCCTCCAGATTAATAGGGGCTCAACTCAGAATTTGGTCGAGTTGAGCAAGGCTTCTATTGTAATTCATCTTTCAATGGTCTTTATGATGGTAACATAAACACTTATTTAGCATACACGAGAGGTGTACTTTCTGATTTGATTCCCTAACATTGTTATATATTTTTCTATTATAAAAAAATGCAATTGTCAAAATATAACAGTATTGTCAACTGTTAATCATGTACATTTCGAACATGAAATGTGGTATTACGGTTGAAGTGAAAGTTTTTGACACCCAAATTTGTTTTTCTACTAAAAATTCAATTGCCAATATCTCGGAACCATATTTTTTGAGTTGTGTTGATCTAGAGGTGCGATGTTTTAATATAATAGTTGTGCAAAAGTATAATTTCAGGATTGTTGAACCTTGGTTTTCTATAATAAGCGGGGGGAATTGTTACGTCGCACATTGTGAAAATTCACCGCTTTGGCACACCACGCCACTTAAGCAGTAAGCATTAACTACGGAATTGTGTACGCTTTGATTTATAACAAATGCTGTGAGAACAGTTTTATGTTATACCGCTTGAAATTCCTCTGTAACTGGCGTATGGACGGTGCTGCAGCTTTTCAGGCGTATTATTTTCTTACTTGAAACCGCTAAAGTTATTCCTATTGCGTTTATCTACAAAAAGAACAAACACTAAAAGCTACACTTCCATGATTTGGAAAATTCAGATCACTTACTATAAACATGATTTTGACGCCTCTCAAAGTGGCTTTTTAGACAGACGTAATTCCTAAAATCGTAAAGTGCAAAACAAGAAGCACGTGTGGGCATTTATATCAAACAAGCCAAAAATAAAATTTTTATGTCACCGCTTAGTCGCATAGGAAGAATATTACTTGTAAAACCTTGCACACTAGATTGACGCGATGTAAACAGAAGCGATATGCTTCTCATTGAGCGCTGGTTCCCACGCATCAATCACGAGAATTTGAAACCGGTACACAACACTCTTAAGTGTTAAGGCTTGTGTTTTTAATTGTGTGAACTCCTTTAACCTTGCTTGGAGGCCTCCATTCAATTGTAAAAGACACACAGCCATAAATAAAGGCTACAATAGAACGTAACATCCCCTGCAGTTAACCCAATAGTTCCCAGGGCGCGCGCGAACCGGAAAGCTGTTAGAGAAAATAACACCATGGTGTCGCAGGCGGGGATGTTTAAACTAAGAGGAGGGCGGAAGGGGGTTGTGTAAACCCTCGCACACGGTCATTCACGCTCGTCGTTACTAGACACGTGACCGCGTGGTGTAAGCCGGGCTCGCGACAAAGAGCATTGCCTTCCCCCCAGCTACGCGACGCAGAGAAGAGAACTAACTGTATGGCGGGGGATTACAGCGTCACGAACACATGCCCCCAACGCTGAACCGAGTGTCGTTGAGTGCAGCGAGGCGAACACTGGTGTGTCGCTAGGGAATCTCGCGCCTAGATGTTGTCATACGAACCCAGTACAGCTCGTCAGGCGAGCGCACTAGGCTAAATATCTTGTACATTAAATCGGCATCAGTGATTATTTCCTTCGTTATTTGTGGTTTGTCACTGGATTCTGATGAAACAGTTTAAAAACAAGAATAATGATAGTACCTATTTATAATTTAATATAATTTCTTTATTTTTAATTATATGCCAAACAACAAACTTCGACACGTATCACTGAAGCATACAAAAAAACAGGGAATAATTACAATTACAAACACAAAAAAAAACATGTAATGAAATTGAAAACATGCAAAACAATACGCACGTTTACAGGAGAAAGTGACTGTGAAAATAAATGTATTACCAATTTTATTTTAAAAAATTAGTGTTTGTAAGTTAAATTTAAGAATTATGTACATTTGCTTAACGATAATGCAAGGCTTCTGAACTGATCTGTTAGTCCTACAAGACTCTTCGCAAATGCTGGTGCGCTATATGGTTGAGTCATACTTGTTATGCTTGGTTACAATAAGAAATGCAGATCTTTGAAAGTACGTAAGTGCTCTGGGAATAAACTTACGTGTAATTTCATAGCTATGATATTTGGCCAGAAAACCATTACGAATACAGCATAAGTAACATTTCTTCTTTGTTTCATTGGCTGCTCGTAGAGTACCTGCAGGCACAATAATAATAATTATTATTATAATAATAAGTGTGACACCGCCCGATATCGGAAAGAATTTCAACTACAGATATTAAAAAAATAAAAAAGCTAGCCGATATTCACCGATAACCTGTGGTCTGTTTACTGACTTAATTGGTTAATACTGCTATTTTGATAACCAGTAAAAACACAAGAAATAAGTAGACAGTTATTGATTCTGAATAAGAGCGCTATACCAAAAATTATATTTTCCTGAACCAAATTAATAATTCAATACAAGGTAGACCAACCGAATTAAGTGGTTAAAATGAACACTTTTTTTTGCTTGAGTTATCACAAACCGTAATATTTGGTTGGCAAGACCAATATTTTGTTTTCCTGTAAACAGAGTCAGTTATGATCTAAATATTAATTTTGTATGTTGATAAATTATAGAATGTAAGTCGAAAGTGCAATTTTAGTATTCCAGTAAACGAAATATAGTAAGAGAGTTGCTACGCTGTAGATCTGCAAGGCAGTGAAACAAAGTGTGGCAAGACTCTTTTCGCGAAAATTTCGTGGTCCTAACAATGGTATAACACGAAACATTTTTGTGCCATCATACCCTTTAAAACACTGTAGTTTCTTGTGACATGTATGCCTCGGTGATGTGCGTCTGACAAAACGTAGCAGTCTGCAGACCAATAATAGGCTACAAATATTAATACCGGCATTCTTATTGGCCCATTCAAATAGGGTAACTACTCCGCGTACAAGCGAAAGCCAGTAATCTTTCCATAAGACGAACGTGCGTTAAATCCAGCAAACAGCGAAGTTTTCCAGCGATAAACCATCATCTATAGAGAGTGAAGAGATTTTTGGTCAGCGTTTAACATCGAGGTCTTTAGCACTGGTGAAGGGTGACATGAGGTGCGAATGAAAGGGCGTGGGAAATGGGAGATCCCCGAGAAAACTCGCTGATCAACGGCATCGTCCGGCACGATTCCACCATGTGAAAATACGGGGATCGACCCCACCGGGAATTGAACTCGGATGCAAATGGTCTAACCATTTTTTTTTATGTTAGGCTCCTTGGCAAGGCCTCAACTTCGCCAACGAGCCAAACATCCCCCCTTTACAGCTTTATTATTAGACAATTCCCAATTTTTGACAGTTTTATTGCCTCTGACAATTGAAATGACTCAAACGGACAAACACAAATTTTACACCCAGCCTAACCTGAGAATCGAACCCAGAACCCCTCGTACCAAAGTCGACCGCTCAACCAACTGAGCTGCGGGGGGTCGGTGCCATTCGGCCACCATGGCTCCACTATAGCTGAGGTTACTGATATTATCCACCAGTGTTTTCCTTCAGCAACGGAACACGCCGTAAATCTTGCTGGCTCATACCGATGCCTCTCCACTGCAGGTTTGTCCCTGTCGCCCGACCGCTACGGGTCTCAAAGCAAACACGCTCGTTTTGGAATCCACGACGGCGAAATAAGCGCAGGGCAGGTGTTGAATAGCTCTTTCCATCCTCGTGACTGTTTAATCACCCGCTAATAGCCGCGTCGCCAACTCGCGCGCGCGTCCAACCATCCATCAATCAATCAGCTGCTGCCCCATTTACCGGCGTTTACGTGAATAATTTGCACCCTCTCGCGCGGGCATAATACGACCGGCTTATCGCGGCAGCAGTCGATAACTCGCGTCGCAGGAAATATGGATCCCTTTCATCCCCCACTTCCCGATCTGCCATCCCCATAATGTGTCTGTTGTTTGGAAGATCCTCTAGAACAGGCCTTCTCAATAGCCGGCCTGCCAGCAGGTGCGTTCCGTTGAGAGATTTCTACTGGTCCGCCATTATGGGCCCTATTCAGCAGGCGCTAGATACCACGTTTGATGTACGGATACAGACACGTTATAAGTAGGGACAGGACATTTTCACAAATTATAATATACCCAGCTATGCGTTCATTGCCCATTGTTCCACTGAGTAGCAGCTACTTAAAAAATGTGGCATAGTAGTTATTACACTCGTTTGTTTAATACTACGAATTGGTCGTAAATCTACAAGAAAATACTTATATATTGCCGTATTACAATGTCTGATGTCCATCTAGTCAATCGCTGGAGCAGCAGTTAATGTACAAGAAGATGAGGACTGAGTACACACAGGACTGTGGAATCTAGCCGGCAGTGTATTTAACCGGTGACAAATTCCGGTATTGTTAGAGATAATTGTTAGAGGCGATGATTTGTGATGAAAATAATAATGCAACATGTTGTTTCCACGCCTCACGTTCACATCTGCAGCTCCGGTACGTAGTTATTAGCCACGTGCATTCGTGTAGAGGCGTCACTCATTTGATTGTACCAATGAGAATAACGTCACTGCTTCACCACCCGTCTGCGATTAGCAGGTAGCTCCCACATATGTTGAGAGTTAAAAACAGCCAATCACTGACCATGTGGCTAAGCTGCAGGTGTGCACGTGAGACACTGAAACAAAATGTTGCATACTTCTTTTCAATAAAAATCACTGCATATAGGAGAAATGGTCGGGGCATGAGTATACTTATATGGTAGTTGATTCTAACGTGCAGGTCATTGAATTCGCGAAATTTCCTTAACCTATGAGATAAGGTTTGTTTTTCAAAGCATTCGTTTATGTGCAGGTCATTCGGGATAAATTAAGCACTTTGAAAACGCTACTAACTTCTTTATTTCAAATAATTTATGGGTTCTTGCCATGTTCATAACATAAATTAAGCAACTTAAGAAACAATCAAAGTATATTATTGAGTACTGCACTCAAATGTAAAAGTTTGATCTTACAATTAATAATAATTTTCAGTGATTATTCCAGACAGATAAAAAAAAATTAAAAAATGTTATGCACATATTGAATATACAAATACTAAATAACAGGTTCGAGTACTTGAAGAGCTTTTAGCAAGTGCTTAAAAGTTTTGCCTATGAGTGCCAGACGAAGAGTCTACCTTTCAGAAACGCAACATTTGCAAAATTTGCACTGGAAAAATTTAATTTAATACTGTAAAATTATTTAAAATTAACCAACAAAATAATTTGTATTTATTTGAAGAAAAAATTGGTTGTTACATTTATTAAGAATTATCTTATATTAAAAAATTTAATGTAATTTTTTCCTATAAATAAATTTCAGTTTTTTTCGTTCCCTTTTCGTTTTACAGTACTGTTACAGCTCAGTAAGATTGATTCTACTTCCAGCTCGTGCGTTAACAATCGTGTCACGTCTATTCACGGGGCGTCAAAATGGCGTGCAATATTTTCGTCTTTGTCTTTATCCTATGGGTTTTTAAGCGGTGACCCTGCTATTTGTTTACGGAGATTGCACAGTACAGTCCAGCCCGTGCTTCTCCATTTTAGTTAGACAAATTATTTTATGTGATAGCGATCTGAAAAAGCCGTAATTAGCCATTAAGAGATGCCCCGAAATAATCTTCCAAAGCATGTTATATAGAAAACAAAAATACAGAAACTTGGTTTTAAATACGTTTTCTTTTCGTAGTTACAGATGTATTTACGGACCAGATGCATAGGGCTCTTAAAATGCCAGCAATCAAGTGAAAAACTTATTTTTTAAAATATTTAAATGTAAATATCTTTAAAATGTCGTTCAATAAATGTACAAATGTACAGAGGCATTTATGCACATTGGAGAGCAGTACTTGAAAACAAATTTGGTTTATTTACAATCGTTAATTTTTTCAATTTACAGCATATTCCATGTATATTGTGCATACTTTTAATCAAAGTACTACTCGAAATATTGCTTTTGCAACCCATTTTCAATGAAAATTTTTGAGAGTATTCCATTTTATTATGTACAAAATAGCACAGCTGGTCCCGTTAGAATTTGTTTCACAACGAACCCCATGGCCATACACATTTACTCTATTCATGACCGAGTAGCCTATACACATTTCAAGTATTTTCTTTAAGTACTACTTGATAATTGAAATGAAAATAATCATTTGGCAATTACTGCTTGCGCCTGTTCAACCAAACTGCTACCATCGCGAAACCATACTAGACAGATCTTCTGGTGCTAAAATGTGTTTTTCGTCGAGACTATTGTTTGGCCAACTACTATTTCGATAATTTGCTATTACTTAAACAAAACATTTCTTGAATTACACATTTTCTACCAATCGCCTCGTCCTCGAATCACTAATAAGCAAATATTGTATGGATAAAGTACCCGAGAGCCAGGGTATCGAACCCTGTACTCCAGATTTACTACTTGGTCCTCTTAAGCATCAGATTACCTCGGAGGATGGCTTGGAAGTGAGGCCCAACAACGGAGAGGCGCCGGAATGAGAAGGGTGTGGGAAATGGGATGTCCCCGAGAAAACCCCTTGACCAGCTGCATTGTTCGGCACGATTGCCACATATGAAAATTCAGAGCCTTATCCCGCCGGGGATCTAACCCGTATTGCTTCGGAGGAAGGCGACCACTGAATCATCGCAATACCTACCTCCTCGTTTAAACTGCAACTTCATTCCTTGTTTGAATGTCACATAAAAAGGCTCAATATGCAATAACGCATTCTTCCGATGGCACTATTAACTTAATGTATTGTAGGACTTAAATAGGGAAACAAAAAAAGCTAGTTCAGTTGTAATAAATTTACACTCTTGTACGGAAAAGTCCATTATTGTAAGATGTACTACAATTGTTGTACCTTATATAAGCTTGTCTTCATACAGGTAAAATTATATCTGAATTTACGTTCGATTAAGTCTAGAAAACATACATGTTTTATAATTAACGAAAGTGATATTGAGAATTCCTGATATTACTATGTTTGTTATTTTTGAGACACTTGCGATGGGAGATTGATACAAACTGTAGAAATACGCCACTGAAAAAGCGTGTGTGTACAATACTTCTCCAGTTTTTAATTTACTGCATTTATTGTCTTTAATTAGTTATTAAGTTTTTCAGTCTGGCTACACCGGTAAGAATCCGAGTTCGATTAACGGTGTTGCCGCCCTGATTACGGTTTTTCTTGAGTTTCCGAAATATATTCGAGTAAATTCTTCTGCTGTTTCTTACTTAAGAATACGACCTACTCCCTTCACGTTTAGGTTATCTGAACTGATGGTTCTATTATAAATGACCAAGATACGTTTCTTTTTTATGGCTGCAGTGCAAAATTAGCGCCTGCATTGCGTCCGATTGCTCAGTAATGGAATTAAATACACTCACGCTAAAGTGAAAGAGACCACGTGATTAGGTTCAAATGGTTGCAAATTGGCGCCTATGGAATATTTCAGAATACTTACATCTGCTTTGTTCAAGCATGTACAACTAAAAACCTGACGGTGTATTCAGTTGAAAATGTGACTGGAAGTGCAAATCAAGGCATGTTTTATTCGCCTTGAAACTGCGCTGTGTCGGTGCAAATAGTAGACGGTGATATTTAAGGCCTCGCTCTTTAGTTCAGCAGTGGTTTCGAAAATATTTTATTAATGCAAATTAATACACACATCAAAAATTCATTCTGGCAGTTTTAACACGTATATATCAACGTTTGTATATTAATTTTTCTGTTGCAATACACCAAA
Organism: Medauroidea extradentata; assembly: GCA_003012365.1. Lineage (NCBI taxonomy): Eukaryota > Metazoa > Arthropoda > Insecta > Phasmatodea > Phasmatidae > Medauroidea > Medauroidea extradentata. The sequence continues at coordinate 125,095 of PNEQ01084017.1, read as the reverse complement.
CTGATTCTTAGATTTATACCCCTGAAAAAGCACCTATGTGTAGTGAAAATAAGCCAAAATGATGCAAAATAATGTTTTGCTAGCAAACGGTACATTAAGAAAAAAATCGTTCTGGCGAAATTGTGTATCGTATAACTGTACACAGTCTCAAATTTTTTTCAAAGCATTTGGTTAAAAACTGTTTGACTTATTTGCAATTGTTTGATATAAATAAAAGATCATGGCCTTAATCTAAACCCTATCTACTTGCCGAAATTGTACGAAGTCCTTACGTTATCTTTGACTGAAAATCAGAGTTTTCTGCGACTCACCAACATTCTCTCGTAATGGCATAGACCCAACAAAACACTACAGTTTGTAATAAACTCGTATTGCAAAAATCTGTCAAATATTTGGTTCGTAGAAACAACCTCAAGACCTTCAGCACTGAGTATCCGAAGTCCACCGTACACTGCAAAAAAAAACTTTCTGAACAGTATGGGATGTTTCTGACCCAAAACAGTATGCGACTGTTAACATAATTCAGCTTGTAAATACAGCAAGTGCTGGGCACTGTTACTAGACAAGTCTGGTAACCTCCGTATACATTTTATTGTTTCTTAGGATTGTATAAAAGTTACCATTGTTGCACGGGAAACAGTTTTACCATGCACACTATCTTAAGAATCCTACACACAAGCATAGTAAATTACCCATAATTTTTTTTACAATGAATGAGCTTAAGAACAAACCTTGAATACGTATGAGAAGTAAATTTCTTCCTCAGATGCGATGTTTCTTTCCACTAGCACCGCATTTTTCACAAGAGGGATGTCTGCTTAGTGGGAATTTGACGAGGGGGGGGGGGGTTGGTTTAAAAATATATATGCATGCAGCTGGGCTAATGAGAGGCGGTAAACTCCCCCTTGGCCCATGTTCGGGGCCATCCATCTTGGCGGGCGGAACCGAGCAGCCATTACGTGGCGGCCGAGGCGCGGTTAATTAAGGAGACAATTTAGGATAATTAGCCGCCTCATTGCTGTAGCGGGCTACCACGTGCTGCACTGCTGGTGGCTGAGTAGCGACGAGATGCGAGGACTGAATAATTACGAGCACAGCGCACAGGATGCTAGGCAGATGAACACATGTCATGGTTAGGCTACAATTGCCGGGCAGATGTGACCTCACCCGGCTGTGGTGCGCATACTCTGGTAACTCAGACCATTCGCCTCCCACCAAGGCGATCCGGTTTCGATTCCGGGCGGGGTCGGTTCCCGGATTTTCGCATGTGGGAATCATGCCGGACGATGCCGTTTAATGGCGGGTTTTCTCGGGGATCTCCCGTTTGCTATACTCTTTCATTCCGGCGGTGTTCCATACTTGCCTCATGTCACCAGTGCTGAAGACCCCAATGTTAAGGGGCCCGCTTCGTTGCCATAAAATCACACTGCAGCGTGTTTGAAGAAAAAAATTACACCGAAACTAATACACGTGTGTTCACGCCGTTTCAGACTTCTATAGCGGAACATATACTAGCCGAATACATGTGAAACCACTCTTAAGGGCTGTGCATTGGACTTTAGTAAAGTGATTTCGTAAATAAAACAATAGGGTCACCACTTAAAGTCCCATAGGAAATTTGTTTTTTTTCGCGAAGACTGCACGCCTTAAGCGTAGAGGCGACGCACCGTTGTATGGCCCATACGACGTCGCCCTTAGCACCATACCTCGCTCACACAAACACATGTGCCACGAGGCGGGCCCCTTAAGCGCTGGCCAAAATATCATTCCGCTCACTCACTCTTAGAAAGTAAGCGAAGACATTTTGGTCAGCACTTAACATCGAGGTTTTAAGCGTTAGTGACGGGTTATATGAGGTGAGTATGGAGCAGCGCTGAATGGATTGGCAGGGGAAACGAGAGGTCCTTGAGAAAAGCCGCGACCAGTCGCATCATTCGGCACGACACCCACATGCAAAAATCCGGAGACCGACCCCGCCGGGAATCGAACTCGGATCATCTTGACGAGAGACGAGCGAGAGAAGTAGAGACGACTCGTATTTTGATTTAGAATGTTAGTTTCTTTACTTTAATTTTTATTTATTTTATTTATTTTTTTCGCTTTAAGTGTCCTATAGCAGCATAAGGCCTTGGTGGAAGTAGAAAAGGGAAAGGGGTTTGCAGTTGGTCGGAGCGTATTTACTGTAATGCTCGGTTTCAGTCGCCATTTTGAATTTTATTATTTTTCGCTTCTTTTTTAATTCTGAGAAGAAAAATGTTAATTCGGCGACTATACCGCAAATTCTATTTACCTTTAGATACAATACAAGCATAGCAATAGAGCTAGTAATGTATAGTTAGGTCACAATTTGTCGGGCAAATTATGAATATAAAAAATTGGCCACACAGATTGCAGCGTAATTATATGTTAACAGCTAAACCGCAAGGTCTGTACTGTAGCGAGGTGAAAATATAATTTGAGGTACAATCGCATAATTAGCATTTTCATTCTTAGAATTCCAAAAAGTGAAAAATAATAAAATTCAATAAGGCGACTCAAACCAAGCCTTAAGGAACTTACTCATAATTCGCCTGGAGTGACTTAAGATAACCTTGGATTAAATAAATCAGATTGGCCTGTGTTTAAATTATGCTAGTGTTTTATCACTGCTCTACGATTCTCGGTTCAAATATTTTGTTCTCATATTCTCGCAATTGATTATGGCTAGTGTGCGATTATTTAAACTTTGTTAATTTTTTAAAACAAAGTTTTATGTTTTAGGGTAACTGACCATGTGTAGTGAGTGATATACCTTCATATCGTGATAAACATCCATGCGGTCTTCAAAAAACTAAAAAGGATCTGTACAGTGAGTTCTCTAGTTTGCCAACAGAAGACAGGTATTTATTGTCTTGGTAATAAGTGAATAATTACGGTTTAAATGTTTAATATATTTATATTAATGATATTTTAAGCCTACGTATCACGAGGTAGGTCAGATTCACCAAGTAAGTATTTCGAATAAATGTGGTTCGTCAGGAAAGAAGTATGAGGTACTCGAAATTTTCCTGCTAACAAACCCTTTACCTTCTTTTTTACACTTGAACGTTCCAAAATATATTACTCTAGGTTACATTAATCTACACTCAGAGCAACGTTCTGGAACTAAGCCCAAGGTAGGGTACGGGGGTAAGTATCCACGCTATTGGCATTCGTTGAGACATTCTGATAAAATTAAATCTCCCCGTTCGAGCATGCGTTTGGCGGTAAGTCCAACCCCCCCCCCCTCCTCTAGAGAGCTTCGCCATGGTCGACATAACCCAAGTTAAAACATTCGTGCCGCAACCCCAAGTCCCTCATGGGAAAATCTGGCTATTATCCATCCGGCCGTAGCTCGCAGAGGATTGTGGTCTGCCCTGCCAGGGGTGATGTTTTAGGGTTGTGAGGGGTGGAGTCGATCCTGTAGGACGATGAGAGGGGTGGGAGGAGAGGCATTCTGGAGCTAATTAGAGTCTGCGACTGAGCTGTGGCCGCCTTGACCCGTGTTATTAAGCCCCCCGCGCCCCTCCGTTGTAATTAGCGGCCCGTCATGCATGGTACGCGATTACTACGCCCTCTGACGTCACGCCGCCGACGTAGCCAGAATGCACGCCTGGCGCTGCCTGAAAACTCGCGGAAATTCAATAAAACTCTTTCCTCGCGGAACAGCAGACATCGGAGGCACAGAGAGCCAGTCAATATCCTATGAATTAAATGCGGTGACTGCGCAGATAACTTGCTTCTTTTGAAAATGTGTGTAATTAAGGGGCCGTACCACCCTTCTACGAGTAGAGGTGTTCTGAATTGTTAACTATGATTTACTATTAGATTTTATTACACGTTAAGACTTATATTAATAATTTAAAAAATAATCTCACGATGTAACAACATTTTTAATTGATCAGACCAGTAGAACTGCTCACGTTCACTATAAAAAAACATTAGGTAAGAACTGATGATTTTTAAACGGTTGAACAGATTTCCTTGAATCATAGCTAAGAACACTCTCGTTCAAGTCAGCTTTCAAACAAACAAGAAACCGCGTCAAAATCTGTTCACTTGTTTAGAAGCTACGATGCCACAGACAGACACACAGATGCACAGACAGACACGACAAACTTATAACACCCTTCTTTTTGCGTCGAGGGTTATACAACTAGACGTGTGCTCGATGTAATTTCCTATCGGCATCATTTCAGGAACCACTCAACTTTTCTCATATGTTAAGGTATTTTTGGCGTTTCTTAATTTAAAACAGACGTACTCCCCAAATATACTTCTGTCCCTTACCCCCCCCCCCATAGGGGATGCATTTCCAAAAACTCCGATACAGCCGGTTTTAATTTATGAACGCAAGCCCAAACACTAATTTCACTATTTAGAGGGACCATTTTTCACGTCTAGTGAACGTGGCTCTGAAAAGGCACTGTTAATGCACTACAGTTCACAGAACACGACGTACAGTCAATAGATTGCTTTACTGTGGAATGTTCCATTGCACAATGCGTATGCCGTCCAATTAAATATGTCTCGCCTTATATGTACATGCCAATGACAGCTGCAGTGGCGTTCCGCAGTGAAACAAGCGCAGCCCGCTATGCACTAACTGTGCACTGTAGTGCAGTCACGGTACATTTTCAGACCCACGTCCATGTAACTTTAGTTTAGTTACTCTGGATACGGGGATTATTTCCCTGGACTATTTACATGCTATTTCGCAACAACCCGTGTAAAGTATCAAAACAAGAACTTTGGCCAAACTTCTCAAAATGGTAACTATACTTAAGATATTTCATGTAGGAACAATCTGTGTTTGAAAGTGTTACATTTAAAATTATTCAATTTTATGTTATTTCTTCAAAAATGATTACTTAATTGTTAAAATGAGCTTGGCAGACAGAACACGTTTGTGATTTAATAATTGTTTATATTTGTCCGAGACATTGTTTGTTTTGAAGGGATACATTGTGACTATTGTTTTACAGCAACCACAATTTTCCAGCATTCATAGTTTTTGTATAATGGCATTTTAAATTTGCCAAAATTTGCATAAACAGGTTTCATACACGAAATTATAACCAACTGACACACAGAAGTGAAATAATTCCCGTTGAAAAGCAGTGTCGCGGGCTACGTCTAGACATGAATAAAAAAACTGCATTAGATATATATATATATTTTTTTTGTATTTTTAAAAAAATTGCTGAATTTGAAATAGACAGTTGTAAACTTTCTCTATTTTTTTTTTTCGAACGCAAAATTATTTCACTACAGTGTTTTCATGCATGCCTAGTTGTAACCCGTGAGACTTTCCTTCAGTGTGAATTATTTCGTTTTTGTAAATCAATTGGTATTAGTTTCTTGTACAAAACCGTTTAATGCAAATCTTAGTCTTTTACTTGCCATTATACAAAAACTATAAAAGCTCGAAAATGTTCATTACAGTGACATATAGTTACCATGTAGGTCTACAAAATAAACAGCATCATGAACAAATAAAAAAATTATTAAAATAAAAGATTTTGTCTGAGCTCTCCCCTTAATCAAGTCGCCATGAACAACCGTGTCGTCAGTTCTCTCGTCGTCTAGCGGTGCAGAGGTTGTAAAGCGTGGCCAATTACGGTAAGACGATTCATGTTCCCGGTAAAGTTGCTCGCGAACTGTTTCTTCTCTACCGCGTTCAGCTTCGAGGAGCTCCAGTGCCTCGTGAAGTAAAGTGAACGACCTTTCTCGGGAAACAAAGATCCTCCGTGGTTTGTCTAGCCCACGGTCTAAGGCCGGCTTTACACATTGGCCCAACACGCGACCTTGGAAGGAATCGACCAGTGTGTAAATGGTGCTTGGCCGATCTTGGAATGTCGGCCACGTGTTGGAAGCTTTGCCATTCATTGTCGGTCCAACCATCAAAGGGATTGGCGTATGACATTGTGTTAAGTTGGTCTGTGTTTACACATTGGTGCATGCATTGGTGTTGTGATTTTACATTTTCTTCGTAGTTTGAGAGGAAAATATTGTTATATGAAGTGTTGAAACGGATCAGTGGACATTAATCTGCACATATACATAGAGTATGAATGTAGTTGCGGGAATTTCCAAATAAACTTGACCCTCAATTATCATGGAATTTAAATTGGCCGTATGACTGGTTAAAAATTAATTGGATCAGTGTGTAAATAGCGACTAGCCATTTCATGGTCATTGGCGTTTCTTCTTTCTAAGATTGGCCCAATCTTTTGGGCCAATGTGTAAATCCGGCCGTAAGAGGAAGAGGTCTTGACACGGCGTAATGCTCTCCAGCAAGAGAAAGTGACTCATTTTTTGTCGTCAATCACTAGTAGTTATTTCGTGTTAGATCTGTCTTGTTTACATTTGGCGGTGTTAAAATTTTTACAATTATTTATATCAAATGACGATAACATGGTAAGCTGATATTGTAGATAAAATGTTCGTATTCATAAACGCGTTGGCATGTGTGTGGGACTGTTTATATATGTCGTCTGAAATAACCTATGTATATTGTTTTAGTAAACACAATCGAACAAAATCTATTCATTCCTTCCCTTCAAAATTTTATAATCGTCGCAATGTGCGTGTGCATGTAAAATATTGAAAAACTAAATTTCATATGTGCCAATAAAAATTTCATATACGTTATCTGGATTTTCGATTTTTTTTCCTCTTCTACAATACAGGTAATTACGGTAACAACTACACATTTTAGGCTGTGAAAACTTGCTAAGTCAAAGAAAAAAACAAGAAAAGCCTTATACAAAATGACTACTTGTGCTGCGATAAAAAAAAGGAGTCACATTTTATTCCATAGTGTCAAGACGTTACCTTCATAGACTATGGTCTAGTCATAATGCGGAACTACTGAGATATATTCTCCGCCCTGTAAGACAGCCGTACATCTCAGCAACCCAGTGATGGACATTTCGCAAAAACCTGACACCGTCTCATACAAAAAAAAATAGGAGTGCACTGGTTTCAAATTCATACGTTTGACGCTTGAGAACAGCGGAGCGATGAGAGCCAGAGTACCATGCTCGACGAATGACATGTCGTCTCTATTTACAACAGGCAAGGTTTTCGTAGAATCTTTTTTGCTATGAGACTTTTAGAGATGGCCCTAAAAGTTTCGATAGTATGAAGTAAATGCCAGTGCGCACATCTCGTTTAGCACTTTACGAGTTCAGGTCGTATTTTCAGAGTTACAGCGTCTGAAAAACCGTTTTGTAGCCGTTTTGAGAGGTTCCAAAATAATGTTTCTAACACACGTGCTGGATTTTTTAAAAGTGTGCAGTGTAGTTCCGAGTGCGTTTTCTGTTCTTAGATAACCGCAATAGGTATAATTTCAGCGGTTTGGCGTGAAAGAGTTTTCCCGTGACACGCTGTATCAGGTACGCAAGATTGTAAGTCCGCGGTCTACCACAATTTTCATCACAGTTTTTTTTTATTATTTATTTGTACCATATATTTTTTTTCTTATTTTAGACACAAAATGTGACTCAATTTGGTTCTTATAAAAAATTTTTATCTCTCATAGTTTTCGCCTAATGGCTTGTTAAAGTCATATTTTGCATGTTTCCGTTTTAACGACTACACTAAAACCAACTGATATACCAAACTGAAAAAACATCACAGTGGATAAAGACATTACAGGCTACAATGATATGCTCATAAAATTAAAGAATAACAATTATTTTAATTTTAAAAAAATGCTGAAATTAAAAACAAACATTTTGAAAATTCAATAGGCCTATTGCAGAACGCAAGCAACGCGATCTATTGAGGGAACTTGTTTATTTACAAATACTCCGCAAGTTCTTTTAACAAATATTTTCGAATACAATTAAGACACACCTGTTAAATTTTTCTTGAAATCCTAGTAGGCTACTGGAGAATAAGAAAATAGATACAAACATTTTTCATTATGACCTACATGTTCGTCTGGTTATTTACAAACGGCCATCTTGACTTTGACTTTCTGTTTTCAGTTTCTCGGAAACTATTATTCAAGGCTGCTCAACTATCCATTTGGCGACGCCATTAATTACGTCCCAATAAGAAGCTATGTATTGAAAGATATCCTAAAGTCAAATGTTAACAGAGAGTTTTATTTATTTTCAGGTTTTTGAGCCATAATATTTATTCATATTGTATTATCAAAATTCTCTCTTCGACAAATGCAAAGGGTATATTCTTGGTAAAAAGCATGATATAATCAATCATGGAATCTTTCATTAATTTTTCATGCAGAATCATTGCAAACCAATTTTTGAAATGTAACCTATTATTCTCTTGCAATGATTCTGCATGAAAAACTAATTAATGATTCCATTATTACTTATGCCAAGCAGTCTATAAAAGTATATCCTATACTTTGGCGAAGAGTACATTTCTAGAATACTATTTGATTAAATGTTAAGGTTCAAAAAACTGACAATACCATAAAGTTGTTTAACACTCCCCCTTAAAGTCAATTGCTGAAGTTTTGTACTCTGTAACAGTACAGAGAGTATTCTTCGTGTCCAATTTTTGTTCAGCTGGCCGGATATCGGATGAGACACTTCAGTTTTTTTTTTTTTTTCCCTTCACGTCTCCACATCCCTCGCCAACATCCTAGCCGCCTGGGCCCCTAGAGGCGACGCGAGAATATATACTTGTGCAGGTACGAGGCTATCTGTCCCTATAAGCCTTGGCACGTGTGTCGTGTGTCATTTGTCGAGAGCAGCGAGCCACACGTGGTTGGTGGCTCTTCCGTCGCAAAGTGGTACTGATTGGTTGCGGGACGAAGTCGAGACTTGGGCCGTGCGTCGGTGAAGAACACGCTTCCTGCTTGGCCAAACTATTAAAGGGTATTTGTATATGAAAGAAACGATAGACGCAGTTTTCATCATTACGATTTTATTTTTATGTTTGTACAAATTTTTTTTTAATTAGGAAATAAATTGTAGCTAAATTCTACCAGAATGGAATCTTTTTTGTATGGTAAGTTTTAGCATAATGGCTTGTAAAAGTAAATTTTGCATAGCGAGGTTTTAAGGAAGACATTAAAATCAACTCACATAACAAACCGAAAATTTTCAGTGAATGACGCTGTTGCATGGTATAAGTTCTCCTATAAAAGAAAAAATTACAACACTGTTGCATTTAAATAAATATGCTAAAATTTAGAACAAAATTTTAATATTTGAATATTTTTTTAAAAATACTAATTTTTTTTTATTTTGTGATTTTACATAGGTGACCTTGTAACCTACAACAATGTTAATCACTGTGAATTTTTTTAAGTTTGGTAAGACGGTTTTAATGTTTTACTTAAAACCGTGCAATGAAAAGTTTAACTTTGACAAGGCATTATGCAAAAACTACGACACATAGAAAAATTCAATAAGTGCAAAATTTAGTCACAATTTATGCCTAAAATAAAAAAAACGCGTCGGGTACAAATAAAAAAATTTACGATGAAAATTGCTTCCTACCGTGCCTGTAAAACTTGTTACCAGTCACATTATTGTAGGCCTATATGATTATTTTATTTTCCCTCGTTTTTGTAATACTGAGAAGAAAAATGCGGAATTTTCTATTATAGATTGAAGTGTACTAAGTCTACCCACTGCAACAATACCAGCCTCACAGCTGTACATTTAATCAGTGCTTATGCCGCAATAATTCCAGAATAACTTTTATTTATATTCTTGATATGATTTACTTATTGTGGCTTAAATATACGTGACATGTTAAACTGCGATGCTTGTTCTGTAGAGCAAAGTAAAAAGAATTAACACTATAGTAGTAAATTTCACTATATTCTTTTCAGAATTTCATAAAAAACCAAAATTAAAATAATCAATTATGGCGGGCAGAAAACAGCATTCGCTGGCATCGTAGTTTTACTGATCTAAATACAGCTGTAATAATGGTCTCGAATTTGTATTATACTGTTACAGAAATCAGAGCGTAGAAAATGACTAAGTGGAAAGTTTTCATATTAAAAAAGTGAACCATTATCATGCGCGCGCGCCATAGGCTATTGAGAAATAACATATGCCAAGCATAATAGTTTGGTTTGTATAAACCACCGTCCCCAATTAAAACTGTAATTGGTGACATAAATTCAAAATCATTCTAACTAGAAAATCTAAAAATTGGCAAAAAGTTATATCTTCATTGTGTGCATTTATTTATATCCGAAATATGATACTAATCATAGCCAAATTAATGTATTTTAATTAGTAACCAATTCAAAATATATAGATGTAAATGCACAAGGAAAAGATATTAACTTGTATTGACGTTTCTTACAGTTCGGAGGTAGCGTGGTTTGGAATTTAGGTCCCCAATTATTAATAGATGATAATAGTTTAAATAAAGTACCACCGGAATTTTAACATTAAGCTTAGTCTGTGTGATTTGCAGAAATTATATTTAATAGCAATTATCTCTGCCTGTTTATTAGTTCGGGTGGAATTTCAATTTTTTTTAATTCAAAAAGTAAAAAAAAAAAATATGCTAACGGTTGTAAATGCCTGTTTTAGAAATTAAAAAGAAAACAACATTTCTATTACTAAATATTTTTGTTACCTCGTTTGCCCCTTACTCCGTTTTGATCACCTTACTTGTTTATACATTTTTGGCAGAAGCCTTTGCTGGCGTACGCACAAATTACAATAGATTCTTCGTATTTGGATGAATAGTATTAGATAACGTATATCACAAGCCAACAAACATATGGACATTAATTTTTGTATACATAGATGACATTTTATAACAGATAATTTTATAATTTCAAAATGGAGGCGGATGTCCCGGTTTAAACGCTGAAAATTAAAAACAACTCTAAGTTCAGTGAGAACATTTTTAAGGCAGCGCAATTTTTTTCAGCCAATTGCCACCTTCTATCAGTCTGTTTATACAAATTCCTTGTGATCATAATAAATACTTCAGTAAATATGTTCGTGTCTGATGCTGCAAATATTATTATATATTTTAAAGGAAAATCTATGTACGGTAGCCTATAAACTTAATCGTATCAATGTTTTGGCTGAAACAGAATTGAAATATTCCATATCCCCTTAGGCTATAGCTCAGAGCCACCTGCATATCAGTCTTCATCTGTTTACCCGCAGTCTGCTTCCTCCAATGAGTCAAGAGTTCCACCCTTCAGCTGTTAGTACGTTGTTTTACAAACGAATTTTTCCCTGTTTGATATTGGCGTGTTCAATAAACTGCAAATACATTGGCGAAACGAACCGAGGTTCACATCTCTTTGAAGTTCGACGTTTACCTTTAAATGATCAAACATATACTTCCTACCTCCTACTTTAATTAACTTCGGAATAATTAAAGTTGTTTATCTACTTTAGGAACGAGAAAAAAGTACATAAACTTCTACCACAGTGTGTGTATACACATATATACTACGCACTTAATATAAACCCACACACACACTATCTGATACACTAAGGCATGTGTGGCGAATATGAGCTTAAAAAGTCAGAAATGTAGTACAGCTGGGTAAAAATATGCCGGGAGATATATTTTCAATTCAGAACCAGCAAAGCAAACACGCTAGAACTTTTCTTGCCCAATATGATAAAGCACATATATATAGTTTAAAACCTGAACGACATTTTAAAGGTTTAAACTACTCTGAATCACCGATAGAAGGGTAGACAAGTAGTTTAAAACCTTCTCCATTACATACTTAAAGTCCCCACACATTAACCTTGCGGCATGGCCGCCATCATTGGAAAATGGTTGGTATGTACTTTTTATTTATTTTTTATTTTAGAAACTCTACCCCTTATCGAAAAAAAAATGTTTCGATGAAAAATGTATAACATTAAATTATCTTTAAATAGTTTTCCAATGTAATTTTTGCTATCTCTAGCCATTTTGTCGCAAAAGTGAAACATTTAAAAATAAGAGCCCTACTCAGCTGGCGCTAGATGCGGCGTTTGAGATACAGAAACAGGAAGGTGATACGAGCTAGAATGACTCGTGCGTCCGAAACGCGGTGCGTGAAAACGGCTTGCAGTGTTTTGATCGTTGGCCTTTTCCTATGGGACATTTAACAGGAGTCTTTGCCGGTTTCATATGTTCACATTTGACACGTGTGAATAGCGGAGCGATAAGAGCTACATCACCACTCTCTACGGGAAGCACATTGCCCTTGTAAAAAACCGGCTCACAGAATACTAAATTTCGAATCGATCAGACCACTGAAAGCTGCTCACATCCCTTCAACAACTAGAAACGAGTTGATGATCTTCAAACAGCTGAGCAGATTTTCTTGAATCATAGCTAAGAACACATTCGATCAAGTCATCTCGCGAAAAAAAAAAAAAAAAATAAAAAAATAAAAATCGATTCATCCGACAAGAAGCTTCGATGCCACAGATACACACGTGTAAAACTTATAACGCATTTATTTTTTCGTCGGGGGTTAAAGGGTATGGAAAGGTACGATGTCGAGTGATCGACTGGAATACTGACTAAATCGTCAATAAAATCTGAACTACTCACCAAAATTCGATGAGATTTTTTCGCCGAGTAGATATTTCATCAGCGGGCGTTTATTTACGTAGCACTATGCGATAACATGATTTACTTTCGAGTAAACGATTAAAAACTGCTTTTTAGAAAAATAATGACTTGAAACCACACAATCCGCAAAAATATAAAACTGTAATATTCATAATTGTAATATGATAACATCCAGGCCTATATAAAAATATATTCTCGAAAATACTCGAGTTTTCACTTGAAATTAATTTTAGCGTCCGTAAACCTCTCGCGCAGAGATTTTCTGATATTAAAATTCTTTTCAGATCAAAACGCGAGTTTATTTCAAATTCTATTACTATAGAGGCCTAGGTACTTTTGTATTTAATATTATAAAAACAATAGAGTTTAATTTTTGTAGATTTTGTAGTTTCAAGCCCTTAGTTTTGTAAACAGTTTTTTTTTTCACTCGAAAGTAAAGCATACTGCCGCATAGAGCTACATAAATAAACGCCAGCTAATAAAATATCTACACTGAAAAAAAAAATCTCATCGAATTTTGATGAGTAGTTCAGATTCTATTGACGATTGATTATTCTAGTCTTCCGCTCGACATCGTACCTTTCCTTGGCTACCCCTTAACAAGTGGCAGGAAACTATAAATAACCTGAAAGGGAAAAACAAGTCTAGGGTTTCAAAAGGGCTCATTTTATCCCGAATCACGTGTATCCGAGTCAGTTTGTGGTTTCAAAAGGAACGGAAATGTTAGTCAAATCATGGCCCAGGTTACATACAGCACACCCATACTTAGACTTCATAGTGTACAGACCACTTACGCCAGATAGATTCATTCTAATTACATGACCATTACCCGGATCAATTTAATGGCGATGTAGAGAGGGAAATGTAAATATTGGGGAGAGGGCCTCTGTGACGCAGCGAAGACAACGCCCCGCGCTGACAACCAGGCTAGCTGCAGTCTCATTACCAGCAGTCACAATAAACCCTGCTGGCTTCGAGCCATTACTGGCCGGTGTGAATAGTGGGCGTGGCCGTGGTGTCGAAGCGTGCACTCGTTCCCAGCACGCACCCTCGACCCTTCGTACACAAGGGTTGGCACTCCCTTAACGTCGAGCCACATCCTTAGTCTTCAAGTTTACATTTACAAATCAACCACTTTTTTTTTCTTTCCATTGAAACACCTAAACATTTATTACAAAGGGCCGGAAAATCTTGCCCATTAAATGACCTGAATGTTATAATCCGTTGTCCCATGCATATTCAAGCGGGGCGTCATTTGGGGCTACAGGGGGGGGGGGCAAATGCCCCCCCTGGATTTGGAAATTTTGTGTATAAATGTATTTTTTATATTTTTAAATGTAAATAATGCTAACTTAATGTCATAAAACTGAAGTTTTATTATTAAAGTATCTAATTTATACATGCTTAATTAATAAAATAGATGCAACAAGGTCACTGTCGTCAGAAAACAAAATCTTGCCCCCCCCCCTGGAAAAACCTGAAATGACGCCCCTGTATTCAAGCTCTGTCTATTCGTTCATTGTCTGTTGTTCCACTGCGTAGAACAAGTGGTCGGTAGAGACCGGAAAAATTCACTGGTTCACTGACATGTAGGTTAGCCTCCAAGAATGTATGTTTACAGAAGCGAATAACAGCTGCTCATTGGCTGCTTGCTAGGTCTGCATTAAGTTGCTTCTTTGATATTGGCGATATTGGCGCGGCGCCGTGTAAGAGCTGTCAAATAAGCCAAGGACCAGTTGCGAAAGATGCACAGCCTAACGGAAAACGTGAATTTTTCATATATCAAGTAGTCGGGGCTTGAATACGCACGGGACAGTGCATTTTATCATGTACGTCATTAATTCCGCAGCATTTTCCGGCCGCTATTTATTACTGTGCAACTATATAACTATACGAAAACCTTCGGATTTAGCGTTTAAAAATTACATACTCATTACCTGATGGTAATGAGTAAGTAAATTTCGCTGATATATTATCTGTCAGTAGGATAGAGAACATTTTAGCCTACACTCCAAAAAAATTTGTAAAATTCACAATGGTTTTCTTTGTACTTTTACAAGTCCTTGTAAAAGTACAAAGAATGTCCTTGTAAAATCATTAGTTCAAGAAGTTACAAAGGTAAACTTTGTAATACTACAAAGGAATTCCTTGTATCTATATCTGCACTGTAAATTATTTTGTAAAATTTGACAAGGCACTTGTTCGTAGTTGTACAAACTTTTGTAAATGTTGAAAATATTCCTTGTCAAATTATTAGTTTATAACGTTTAAAGGATTTTGTTTCCTGCAAAAAAACGTAGAAAAAAATGTGTAGTCTACAAAAATCGTAATTTCGCAGGAAATTATTTATGCAGAGATCACAACTTATGACAATTTTTTTCTGGATTAAAGTAAATATTTATATTAATTGCGTACTTTAAAAGGAAGAATTATTACTGAACTTTACATTGAATGCATACAAATAAATAAAGTAGAATCAGTATGTCAGTCACGATGGTATAGGGGTAAGACACGTACATTCTAAGCGTGGGGAGAGTAGTTAGAAACTTAGCACATCCCGAGATTTTTTAAATTTTTTCCGTCCTTTATTCAAAAGTTATTTGATAAACAAGTTCAGTGTTATATATGAAGTACAGTTAATATTTAAAGTTAGTTTTTTCCTTATTGAAAGTACAGCTACAAGGCTAGTCCTTGTAATTTTACAAACATATACTTTGTATTTAATTACAAGGATAACGACTGTAGTTTTACAAGGAATTTCTTTGGCAACTGGGTTTCCAAGGCTTTTCTTTGTAACAGTACAATTTTTTTTACAGTGTAGGATACGAAGATAAAGTAAGCGTACGAATCAGAGAGTGTGTGTATGTTTGTGTGTGTGCACGTGTGTACCCTCTCAAACGTTTGAACACCTGGAACAATTTTCAACAAACTGGGTAGACATAACCAGATATGTTTTTCATTCATCCCGTGTTCATATTATTTAAATGGCATTAAATTTAACGTTTTCTCTCATCACACCGTCTATCTAAGGAACGGTAATTTATAAATCCATAGAGTAATACGACGTGCGAAAAGAAATGATTTTTCGAACTTAAACGACAGCACATATGAAAATCTGTTTGGCAGTCATGTTTAAAATGTTTGTTTTTGTCGTGACAGCCAATTTTTTTGAAACAGGAAAGTATACGGTGCGACTAAAGAGTCAACTAACCAGAATGTTGATAGTTACATAACTAGGTAAAACAATAGTATTCACTGCCTTCAAAAATTCACCCAAATATATTTTTGATATCTGCTATCGTTTAGAAGAAAAATTAGTATCGCTAAAAAAAGTGGAAACAAGAGCGTTAGGCCTTAAACTTGGTACTTTTTATATATTTATACTAGCAGCTCGGAAAGCACATTAATATCTATAACCAAGGATTGGCCTGTATATTGATTTGCCACACATTTTAAAGCCTCTATTCTACTTAATTAATTTATTATTAATTATTCAATTTGTACGGAAAATATGACACAAATTTGGCAAAAGCCGAAATAAATTTTCTGTTCATTTAATTGCTACCAAACCCTGTGATAATCTAAAGGTTGCCTGAAAATGTCATCAAAATCGCTCCAGCAGGTTTGGAGTCCATGGGGATCATACATACACGCACCGATTTATATATATAGATTAATGAATTTATTCTTTTATGTCCCCTCGACTAGTACAAGGCCTTGTTCAAGTAGCCATCCCAGCATTCACCCGGAGTGAATTTGGAAAACCCAGGAAATCCGGATGACCAAAACAGGGGATCGAACCCGAATCCTCCAGAATACGAGAAAAGTGTTTTACCACTGCTCCACCACTACGTACAGTGATTGGATTTTCATGTATTTTGTTTGTTCAATCTGTGTTCCTTTTTTTTCACAATGGCGGTCATTTAAACATTTTGGAACACAGGAGGTAGCCAAATAAAAATTTCATAAAACTTGGTTAACATACAGGCCTATTACTTCGCAAGGTGACTACACTTTCATGTATTTCGTTCATGATATGTTCATATTTTTATTCTAAACATTTTTTAACACACGAGATATATCAAGAACCGTAAAAACTGAATTTCATTAAATTCTTTACACACACAACGTAATACGTAGTAAGGTAATTTAGTTCTATGTTTTGTTCATGACTATTGTATTTTAAAAATGGCGGTCATTTCAACATTTTTTGATGACACCAGCTATATAAGAACCATAAAGAAATCAAGCATTGTATTCAAACAGTTAAAAGTAAAATGACGCGACTTTCATGTTCACACCGTGTTTTTTTTTTTACAATTGCGGCCACAGTCGAACCTTTTTGATCGTATCTTACGAAGAATATATCAAAATTTTATCAAACTTGAAACACTTATAATAGGATAAAAATTAAAAAAAAATCAAAGATCTCAGTTAAATGTTTTTGGAAGAAAGTGTTAAGAAACTCAGTTTTGTGAGTCAGCATTGCTGTAGGCTCTTTCTAATACGCACACGAGTATTTTTACGGCTTTTCATAAGACAATGTAGTACAAAGAGAACCAGCTTTAACATTAAAGTTTCAAATACCGCACGTCTTCCGTAGATATTTTGGTTACTTTCGTTTCGTATTCTGTACCTCCTTCACAATAGTCTGCACCAACCTATACTTAACAGACGGGCTTCCACTGCTGCTACGATTCCGAGCCTTATAAGACGCCTGTCCGCTCGAAGATGTTGGGAATTATTGACGACCCAAACCAACGGGCGAGGAGGCACTTTGGGCGAAATCCGTGCCTCTCTCTATATGTCACGTGATCTCCTCGCATATAGTATACTACCAACGTGTAGATTTACATTCGTGCACCGTCAAACACAGAAGTGCATGCATAATTGTGCATGAGAAACGTTTGGCCCTAGATGCATTTGAGATTATGAATTGTAAAATTTCATTGTCAGCAGAGGATATAAGAAATTTTGCAGACTGTTGTAGGACGTAAGTAAAAAATATCACAAAATATAATCATCTTATAAGTTAATTATTATTAAGTGATGTATTAAGAATTGTCAAAAATTATTGTCAAAGTTATCTTATTTCTACACGTGAGTTATCATTAACATGTTCAATAAACACGTATTTATTTCTGAGATCTCGTTGCGCGAAATTAAATTCTTATGAGACGAAAAAGATTTAGTAAATAAGGACCAAAATTTAAGAAACCCAAAAAATTATCACAAAAGATTGTGGATATAATACCTAATTGGGATTCTATCCAAAGTTTGAATATTAGATCATTATAAATCAACTGCTACGTGCTCATCCATTAACCATAAGTAATAGCATAATATTTGATTTTTATTACTTTTTTAAATATTGACATATCTTCTACACAGAAATAAAGCAGTCACGAGTGTGATTAAATGCTGTCGTTCATTGATATGAATGATAATATATGGTTAACATAACATTGCTTATTTAGGTTTTTGGATTGGTATTTTACTTAACTGGCAAATACAAAAATTGTTGCTTAGTGACAACCCAATAATTTGCTTTTGGTGGTTACGAATTAGTTGGATATTTTAGTAATTCAAACAAAATTATATGTTAAAAATAAAAATGCACAGTAAAATTAATTTACAGGGTGAATTTTTACATGTATTTTCTGCGGGGAAGTTATTTATCCGTTCTATATGCATTTGCCTAAATTTTATAAACAGCGAATTTCTTAATGCGTAATGACTTCAAGTCTAACTGCAATTTTTTTCGAAAGTGTGAATGTAGGTACTTTTAATTAATCTTCAAAGTGCCGCTGGCAAGTAATTAATTAGACCAAGTGTACTGTGTTTATAACAGTTATAATACATACATGTCTGTCACTGCATACTTGTATTTTAGTGTATGTGTCTACATGTGCGTTTTTCTGCACGTACTGTACAAAAACACATTCCGTTTGCTTGTAGAGTGAGCAGACATTTGATCATTGCTACTGTTCTCATTACAGTAAAATGAAAACGTCCCCAAGTGTATTGTTGCGAATAAATATGAACGGTAAGGGCCTCGTAAAATAATACAATCATCTCGTTAGATAGTGTAAACCTTAACACAAACACGACAAGACCTCGTTGTTATAGACACATTTAGAACAAACAAAGTACTTTTTTTCAATTAACAGCTCTGTTTAACGATCCGGGAAACTATAGGCAAATATTTGTAAAAAAAAATATATGATTTGTTTTCTTTAATCCTTAAGGTTGAGTGAAGTAAATGAAGTGTACCTCAGTAGAAACTTATGTGCTATTAATTTTCAAGTCCTACGAAAAAGTACACATTTAGCGAGTTACAAAATATATATAGGTCAAACAAATTTTTAGAAAATTACTTGCAGTTAAATCATTAATTTTCACCAAGACTGAGGAATTTCTACGACCGTTATGCGTAACTTAAAATGTATTTTTCTACTGTCAAGTTCCATATACTTTTTAGGTTAATTTTCCTTACATTTATTATGTAATATAAATAATATCAAAATTAAAACATAGAATATCTTTATTTTTTTCAACAAAATGCAAACTCCTAAACATTACACATTCTTGTTATAACCGTTCAGACTTCAGTATTGTGATAGCATAAAGTCGTACCAAACAGTTATTAATACGTAAAGTCAAAATATAACCCCGTATCTACGATTACGCCGAGGAAAACTATTTTCTTACATTAAAAATATAAAAAACAGTGTTTTGAAAATTCTAAATAATAGACTTATGAAATATCTCATTAAAAATGTATTTATACAAACGTGTTGTGATAACATATGATATTATTGCAAAAATTACATACGATTTTACAAAAATTTAAAGCAACTGATACTTGTGCAGGAACGTACATTGAAACTTGTGGCTATGCTTCTTGTCTCACAAAGAAGTTGAAGTATAAGAGAATTATATACATACATATATATATATATATATATATATATATATATATATATATATATATATGTATTGTGTTTTCGGATCTGTATCCATATATATTTAATTGAATTTAAGCTTTACTGCTAAAGCATATTTGTGATGTAGCAGCTCTTTACATTAGATATTACCTACCCTTTTACTTAATGTTTTGTAAATAATAGCCAATAACTTTGAAAGTTTTGAAACATTTCTGGTCAGTCTCGTTATTTACATTAAGCAAGTTCCTTACGTACATATTTCCGCGCACATTATATACTGTATGGTATTGTTTACAATTGTTTTAATCACATTTGTCATATTTTGAAATCAAGTATATATATTAACATAATATTTATATTTCTTCAAAGTATAAGGAAAAAATATTATAAGACCTGATATACGCATTTGAAAAAAATTAGATTTTCCCCATTTTTTTAAATTATGTATTCTTAAACTGTAATGTATCTATACGTAATATATACGCCTTGCAAGTCTCTTATTTCTAGAATCATTTAGGCAACTGAAATATTAGCCTAACTATAATTATTAAGATGGCAATCGTCCGTGAAATATACGTTATTCTTGTTCACTGCAAGTATTGATGATGTGTATACGAATTTTCGTGTGTTATTTACCATGATTCACTAAATCTATCTAACAGGCTAGGAAATGGTTCCGAAACGAAGTTAAACTTCCAGTTTTGCTGGGTAAGGAAACGTGGACGAAAAAAAAAGATGTTTCAGTTCGTATTTGAAAGCTTGTTCTAATCAGTGCTAAGTGATAATGCTATTCAGGTAGGCCTGACAAAGGATGTGTCTATGCTAAGCGGACGAGGCGACAAGGAGAGGAAACAAGGGTTGGTGGAAGGAGGGGTGGGGAAGATAGGTCCACAGCCAAAGTCTTTTGAGTCGGCGTGTTTACTAAACGCAGCGAATCGTTTCTAGGTTCCCATTGGCTGAGCTCTGCGATAGAAGGGTTAGTACGACAATTACTCCGCCACTTCAAACACTCCCCTTTTACTCTTGCCGATCCTAATTTCAAACATCCCCCCATCCTACTTGCCCTTTTCCCATCAGCCTTCAGGACCGCTCTCCATTCACGCGTTCTTACGCCCCTGAGATGAGACAGGCGGGACAAATGGTACCATTAACACTCATCGCTATCCCGGATCCAGAGAGGATTTCACGGCAGAGAGCTGCAGATTAAAACGACTGCAGGAGAGTTTGGTGGGTTCTTAGAGGCTCGCTCGCATAATTGAATAAGCGTAAAAAATTATGCCCTAACGAGACGCTAAAGTGCTCTCGGTAACTCTCTTGGTAACCTCTGCAGAGAAGTATCGCGAAACTGCGTCGGCAGTTTTCCAGAACTTCGCCGTGAATGAAGATCTTACTAAGCAGCGGATTACGGTCTAAATAATACTGCAAACGAGAAATTGTTTAAAGATCAGAACTGCATGCCCATTTCATTCAGGCTAGTAGGCTTCAAATGTGATTTGATACATATAATGGAACACACCAGACGTATGTTACCCCAGGATTTTAAACAACAGTCTTGGTATTATCGAGAACTAGAAACGCTGGATGGTTCAGAAACACTTTAAAACAAGAGATAAAAAAGTTTTTGAGATATTAATGAAGTTTTAGTTCAATGTGTTGCAAGGTAACCAGTAGTAAAAATTATGTTGTTAGGTAACTGAATTATGTTGTGTATTCAAGAATATTGATGCGCTCATTTGTATCATCTATGGTGGATGTGGGAGCATTTGACAGAGTGCGACATGCCACTTCGAACATTCACCGTGAGTGTCTGATAGTAGCATCGCTAAAACTATTATGAAGTACAAACAAGCAGGAAATGTTAGAAATGACATCCTGTTGACGAGTAAACTACCGTCATTGAGGTTGATATTACAGTGCAAATCTCCCCCTCTCAGTTTGGTCAATGATTTCCAAATTCCATACTGCAATTTATGGCCAGGTGCAATTTTCTCTGAGAGAGGTAGTATACTTGACCTCTGTCTTCCATGTCTACACGCGTCTCTGATAGTCTAGTTGATGGCCTTAAAGAGGATGTCTTACATAGGTTTCCTGCCTTTTCTTCTCATATGCTGCAGTTATCATTCATAGAATACGAGGTGTCGATCGATTCAATTCCTTTCCGCGTTCGCAACATTTCACAGACATGTAATCCTCAAGTGAGTTCAGTATTTTCACTATATGCTGTTCCCGTACTGTTGCAGTTATTTTATATTTTTGCAAGGAAAATATCATACACGTTGGGAATATTATTTTACAGGTAATTTATTTTTAAAGTTTATACATTCATGAAGAAGCATTGCAAGTTATTTAAGTCTAGCTTGATTGGAGACGGCAGCATTACATGTTTTAAGTAATTTATAATATTGCTGCTAAACAGTATGTTTTTGTGTTTCGGTGCATAGTTGAAATTTTGGAAAGGAACGTGGGGTCTTTTTATGGGGGAAAAAATTAATAAATTCTGCGACTTTTTCGAAAATAATAAATAAAATATGATATCTTTCCGGCCATATTTCTTCGTCATCCAGCATCACAGACCAGGTCATTTTTCTTTCAACAGACTATGCTCTATACAGGGCCACCAGCTCAATGCCACGCAGCGACGCGCGATCTAAAAGCCCGCATGTGCTCTACCCTTCCCTGTCAGTTCATTTTTTTCTGCGATCGCGTCACCCCTCTTTTTTTTTTCAGAGTTCTCCTGCCACCAGGTCGAATCCTCCGGGGGACAGTAACGAATCGAACCCGAATGGATGGAGGGAAGGACTTCAAAGAGCCCGCCGCCGTCGCTGACGTCACATCCGTTACGCCACTTCAGCGGCTCGCTAGCATGGACTCTCTCGTCCTTTTCATCCGACCCATTCATTTGCTGCGTGTCGCGGTAAGCTCTTGGAACTTGGCGATTACACGGGGGGAGAGGGTGGAGCTGGCGAGTGTAGGGGGGAGGAGGGGGGATAAAAACTTTTCCCGCGTCCATTACCGCTGATGGAATAAGGCATCTAGTTAACTGCAATGGTAATCTAAGCTCTGAATTGAACCAGAGGCACTTATCCTTAAAAGAAGATCTGTCTGGTAGGATAAGAACCATCGTTTTTGTGGTAGCATAACGGGTTTTCTGACGCAATGAATGGCGAGTTATTTTCCGCGCACATTCATCGCAGACTTTCAGACCCGACATTTCCCTAGCCTTAATAGCGGATAGGTGAAAGGGTTACCCTTTATAGAATATGATGAGCTAAGTGTATTATAATCTCCTATCATGTTATCATAATGGATCTCTGATTTTATTGCACCCTTTTCTTTCCATTCAACATGTGTACACAGAGAAAAATATTTGATACAGTCAACTGTGTATTTCTTTGTGTATGTTGAAACAAGCGTATGACATTTGAATCAACCATATATTCGCTAGCCACTCAGGTTTAGTTCTCTCAACAAGAGGGTTTACGGGTTTTCTAGTGCGATAAATTCATATTTTTATTAAATTGTTTTAATTTTGTAGAAGATACTTTTGAGTGCAGGTTCCTCTTACGAAACAAGTTTGGCTCTCATAGTTTTCTCATAACGGTGCGTCAAAGTCAAAATTTGCACGTTACGCTACCACGCAAATAGTGAAAACAACTTAACTTACTACAATTAAATAATTCACAGTGAAATAGCATGCCATGGGCTATGTAACAAAGTTTTTAAAAACTTCCAGTTAAATATTTTTGTATTTTAAAAAATTGCTAAATTTTAAACTTTCTCCTTGTACTTTTTTTTATTCAAAATATTACGTGTGGGCTTTTAAATGCTTTGTTCCGTAGCTCATGGAATGTTAGTTAACAGTTTGTTCTTTAATTTAAGTAAGTTAATTGGTTTATACTATTTTCATAGCAGCAGAACATGCAAATTTTTTCTTTGACGCACCATTATGAGAAAACTATGAGAAATAAAATTGTTTCGTAAGAGGAAACTGTACTCACACCTATCATCTATAAAACTAACACTATTTGATGAAAATATAAAATTATGAATGTATCGCCTTTGAACAGCCTTCATCAACTTATGTGTGTATTTTGTTAGAACAACAAAACCAATATTTTACACATTTCCTATATTGCTAAAGCAACAAAGAGTTTGTTCGATCAAATACATACTTGTTTCGCCATGTACAGACGTGTACATTGTTGACTGAAACAAACCTTTTTCTCGGAGTACATCTGCAACTCTTCGTCGCGGTTATTGGCAGAATCTCTTCGTGTTGAGGAGTAATTTTCTTAACTGTACCAATTAGGGCAAGGTTATTGAAACACAACATATGTGTGATTAGCAAGTAGAACTCAAACATGCTGAGAATTGGGAACCTCCAAACATTGACCACAAAACAGAGCGGCAGGTTTAAACGTAAGGTATTGAAATATTGTGATGCAAAAATCTTTTCGCGAAAATTAGGGGTCCCAAGTTATGTTAGAAACTCTAGCTAAAATAATTTTGGAAACACTTAGTAATGTAGTCAACATTTAACCACACGGAGTGTCTTTTCTCGGCTTGGGATTTGGATAGTTTAACACTCCGCATTTATTGTTACATTTAACAAAACTTGATGTCTGTGTGTACGATATATAACGATCCTTTTCTTTTAACCAGGATCTTTGTTTTGATTAATACGCATAATATTTTTTCTGCAGCAAGTACTTTGCGTAATATATCATGCTTCTAATACTATGAAATTTAGGACGTCTACACCCCGTATTATTAGTGATAGACAATGGAGTTCCTGTATCAATATTAATGTTTCCTGGTCATGAATCATCGGGTCTGCATACAAACAAAGGTTTCCTAATATTTCAGAACACGCTGCAAATGGGTGCAATGTACTGTACATTGGCCAAGGGAAGACGCGAATAGAACAAACAGAAATTGAAGACGAAATAAAAATATACGGAAATAATATACACAAGTGAAACTTGGTGTGAAGATCGTAGTTCCAAAACACCTGTAGACGGGAAAGAGAACTGAATTCAAGGAGAAAATTTGAGAAAATATTGTAACATATGGAAGAACGTTAAACACTGATTGACAATGTTTTTACGTAATCCAGCATGGGCTAAATTTTCCTCAAATTAAAAACTCAGTATAAACGATTCTACTGTTATTTTATGCTCCACGTCATTATTACCATTATTACAGTAAAATGGGGAAACAGATTCAAAACAGAAAGGAATTTTACTCATAATAACAACGTTAATCACAACTTTGAACTGCTTGTATTTCTATTTACAGCAGTCATGTTGTGCTGTATAAAACATTCCGTTTTACTAGGAAGAGTGATATAACAATGCAGCCAAGTTAATAAATGTACACATTTAATAAACCAGCGTGTTATGTTCTGATATATTTTGAAATGATTATCATGAAGCAAGTCCAGGCCATTGTTGTGTGCTAGCATTGTTGCGAGCTAATTCAACTCGCGCTCCTATTTTGCGAGCTACTCTTTGCGACGACATGAAGCGCTGGGTTCCAGGTTTTGTGGTAGCGCTCCCGTTTCATCTGCTCATCACAACTGATGATCAATTTGTTTATTAATTAGGACCGTTAATTTATTACGTTTATGTGGATTTGGTACGTACTTATTTTGTGGTCTGTATGTTCCAAGCTCGTTCCACAGGCGGTAAAATCGTACTGTGATTTTGCAAACTATTACTTTAGAAACTGGTTGCAAAATATTTTTCACACTTTGTTCGGAAAGTGTTACATTGCATTTGAAAGTACACTTTCGTTGGAATTTATGTTCACAGCGTATTTGTTATAGACGTTTAGAGTAAAAAGTCTTACATACGTAAAATAATTTAACCTGTACAGGTACAAACGTGCATTGCTCACTACAGTCTAGATGATTATTTGTAAGGCGTACATAAGTTTTTCTTTACAGTATGTTACACGTTAAGACGAAAGTGAAATGTTGTACTGTTCTCCGCTAAAGACTTCGATGTTAGCGCTGTAGAAAACATCTCTCTTGTACCGTTCTCTTGTTGAAATTATAAATTAGAAGCAGAACGTTTTTTTGTCCAAAAATATTTTCCTTTAAAAATTGAGTTATATGTGGTTTATTTATATACTCGTTGGTTTGCGAGATCTCTGAAAACTACACGGAATTGACAGACATACACGGGGAAGGGAAAAGGGAATCGACCATAGCCTGTATAAGGTTACTTTTACTGCAATGGTCACGTGAAGTGATTTTGGAAAACACTAGGAAACAGAAAAAAAAGGATAGCAGGACAGGAAATCTAATAAGGGTCCTGCTGAATGCGTAATTTTTCTACTACTGCTTCTCATTTTGTTGGGATGTTCGAAATGTATTTGTTTCTGGACCAGACTCTGAATTATGTCTTGCTCGTGTGCTTACTCTGGCTTATTTACAGAGGGTTGTAAGCCAATTTTTTTAAATAATTAATAAATAATACTATTCCAGACACAATTGCATAATGTATTCTGAAGTCACTGATTTTTGGTGAAAATAATTCCGCACCAACTGTTTCAATGTCTAGCGTGCATACATAAAGCTCTACGTCATAGTTATTGGCAGACATCTTTATGTAGAGGCATCACATAGTTTACTGAACCAATCAGAGCAAGGTTACTGCAACACCACACAGCTGTGATTAGCTGGTAGAACCACGATATGCTCAAAGTTAAAACCATCCAATCATTGACCATGAAGCATAGCTACCGATGTACACATAAGCCATTAAAACAAATTGCTGCAGAATTTTTTTCCACCAAAATTCTGTGACTGTGTTTATCAAATTAATACCGGTTCATAAATAAACGTGGCTAGAGTTTTCTCATTAAGTTGTTGAATAGAATGTTTATTCCCAAAAACACTATTTTTTTTTTTTTTAATATTATGTATTATTTGTTAATCGCTCCCTCATCAACATGACTAGCGTATGGACAAAATGAGGACTTATGCTTCCGACGAAATAAATGAATACAGTCCCTGTCAACTTAATTGCTACAAACACTGGGCGGAAAAGTTCATTACGTGTCTTAAATGAACGAGAGGAAGAAAATTGCCTTGCTTGGCTTCGTAAAGAAAACTTCCTAACTTCGTTTGCAATTAACTCTCATAGTTTCTCTCGTACGAACATCGAGCTAGGAAAGCCAGCTTTTGACAGTCGTCTGCTTGTGCACTGATGAATGGTTATTTATCAAATATAAGAAATGGTGATAAGACTGAGTTTATTAGGAGACGTTCTTTAGGTCAGGTAAGTCATCAATTAGGCGGGTATTGTGTTTTATCGGAAAACAATAACAATTCTTTGATGCAGTTGTCATACGGGAAAGAAATCAATATTTACGTGAATGTTTAAAACTTTCCGCAACAAATATGTGTCCTTCTGTAACGTATGCATTCCTCCAACATTTATCCGATTGCGACGAAACTGTGGTGAGTTGTACATGCGCCCACGTATTTTCCGACATGTACACATAAAAAAATGTACATGTACGTGTGTGGTCAGAACGAGGCGCGAAAAATTTAGCTAACCAATAAAAATGTTTTTCTAAGACGTTTATTAATGGGCCTTAATTTCATTCAACACCATTCAAAATTTGGAAATATATTTTTTAATTTCAATTTTTTCTTTTAGAAAATTAACAAAACTTACACTACGGTGATATCTTAGTTTTAATATTGCCAAATGAATGTAATATTAACATTAAATATGAAGTACCGTAATGGTTTTACCACAAACGTGTGATATATATTTTTTCATTTTAATTTTTTGTAAAACATTATTTTTAAAACATTTTAAAACAGATATAAATGTATATTATTAAGAATTACTTGCGATAGGTTGGCGTACTTAGACTGCACTTTTCCATCACTTAGAGGCATTTTTTTTTTTTTCGTAAACCAGCGAACTATGTCGCGTGTAATGTAGCTAGTAGGTCAATAAATATGAACAGTTTTATAAAGTTGGTAAAGTAAATGGAATCATAAGAATTCTATGCACATTTCTGGAGAGAGAACTGGAAGAATAAAACCTAAAGTCTTGGCTATTCATATTGTTATCAAGTTTATTTCATTTAATGTTTTCACCGACCAGCCGGCTGGACTGTACAGTTGTAAACACTCTTATCTGCAGCCATTTGTACGTTGTCTCCTGCTCCGGTGAGTGGGTAGTTACACATGTGACAATACAGCGTGAGTCATTAAGTGTTCTAATGCAGAGTTTATGATGATAGGTCAAAGTCTTAATGGACTCAATACCGTAAATATTATTTATAGGGAGACACCAGAGGAATTCGTGGGTTCATTAACCTTCGTGCTAGTCTGTGTGTACCTCAGAAGATAACAGCTGACCCAGTGTTACCACATGATAAGACCTGCATTTAGTTACTTCCTTATCATCGGTCCAGCGCCATGCAGGAGGTGTCACATGAGTAGAGATGGTAAAATTTCGCGAATTAAATGACCTGCATGTTAGAATCAAATATCCTATGCATACACAAGCCTCGTCTATTCGTTCATTGTCTGTTGTTCCGCTGAGTAGCAGCTAGCGGACAAATGGTCGGGACTTGAGTATGCATAGGATATTTGAATCTAGCATGCAGGAAATTGAATTCGCGAAATTTCACCATCCCTACACATAAGTCAAGGGTCAACAGCGGAAGTGACGCAAACAGTTGTTTTCAGTCTAGCTTGTGTCCAAAAAATGAAACGCAAACTTTTCATGCGTTTCCGGACATATGTCCATATCACATATTTTCTTTCTTTGTTTGTGTATGTGAAATGTTTCCTGAAAATTTGTTGGCAGTACCTTTTTGTAACATCGTGTGTATATATATATATATATATATATATATATATATATATATATATATATATATATATACACACATTTTGAGTTCATATTAGAAATCATTCTCTCCTCAGTGAGTCATTATCGTCTTTGTTAGTTTTTTAAACTGTAAATTAGCTATGGAAATAGCAATATTTTGACTCTGGAATTTATGAAGCAAACTGTTGCATCATTTAAATAATTCATTTATGAAAAAAAAATTCACTTGTAGTTAAACAGCATGTTATGCAACGTTTTGCACAAAAAATTATTTACGTTTTTTTTTTTTTTACGGATGAGCGTAAGAGACTTTGGTACATACGATAAGTAATGAGCGAAATAAACGCTGCTGTAGGTCTAGACATAGCTGGAAAAGGTCAAAATGTGCTTATATAGAGCGAAACATTTAAACGCCATCCTTGTACGGGGTAGTGGTATATTACTGTTCCAATTGTGCATCTACAAGCTAAAAGTTAGTTTGTTTTCATAATGTGCTGTTATGGAAACCAACGGTTGTTTCTGTAAAACCTTACTGCATGATTGATCAGTACCTACGTTCTATAAGATACTACCCTTGCTACCTCTCCACGTCTTTATAAATGGAGAAGTATGTTGAAATTACATTTGAATTTACGGTAGAGTACTCAAAACGAGTCTGATTGAAAGGAACTGTTCGTTATTTGTTGCGAAAAAAACTTACTTGTTGAAAAATCACTTGGGGTAGTTTTATTCGAAATACTGTCGTTCAAAATATTTTTTTTTACTAAAAATGCACGGAACTACTTTTACCCAAGATGAATTTTTAAATCACAATTTGATACAGACTCGCTGTCAAAATTCATAATGACTGGCAGCTGCATAGGGATTTATTCAAAAATGCTATGTATTCAAGATAAATGTATTCGACATGACTAGCAGACTGAATGACTTTCACACCAAACAACTTTGGGCAAGCCAAAATCGCCAGAAGTTGGAAACAAGTATTACTGGTGACGTCTATGTCTCAGAGGTTTAATTAAGCACTTTGTGTTGGAAGAGGGGAGGGGAAGAGGAGATGGAAGCAGAATAGCATTTACCGAAACTACGGCGCGCACGTATAACGGAAATACCCCTAGCTGCGACGTCAAGCCGGGACATAGGCGGCGTGACAGGTACCCAGCTGCCCATGTACCCAATCCCTCGGCATTAATTAGAGCCACGCACTAATTATAACTCCGCCTGCTTCTGTTATGACGTGCACCCCTTCCTCTTCTATCCCTCTCCCTCCCTCTCTCCCCGTAGACGCTGTTATTCCCGTGGTACTTCGGCGACTATGGAGCAACATTTACCTCAGTGCTCGTGAACCAGTGGTAAACGGGTGCCAATGATTTCCTTCAACCAACCATGCCCTAATAGACGGGGAACTGAATATTTGTTTACAGTCGTGAGACCGAAAAATCATAAATTTTTAAAACAGACAGTCATGGTCGTAGCCAAAGGGGTGGGAAGATACGCAGTTAAAAATAGTTTGTTAATTTTTTACACGTGTTTATAGGAGCGCTAAGAAAGTAGCTATGGTAGAATAGTTTCCCAGACATCCAGGGTAACACTCCTAAACTTTTTTTATAAAACAGTCAAATGTAAATTAAATTTACCAGACTTGTATTGCAACAAGTGTAAAAGTTTGCATACTTACAAGGCGGAAGTATAGTAACTGTCCCATACTGTGTTTACGTTAATACTTCCTAAACATTTTAGCATGATTTTTTACAGTGTATGGGGTTATAATCCCCCTGTCCCTTTCACTTCCCTTCTGGCTTAGATTTGAAGAAAACTTATTTAAAATAAAATAATTATTTTTACGAGCGGGATATTTAATGATTTGTTCAGAAAACTGTTAAAGTAGCAATATTTCTCACCTTTAGATCTGAAATTTCCCGGGGGTGGACCGCCGTACTTACTGTCCTAAAAGGGTGGTTGGTGTTTATTGTGTTATTTTCTGGTTCAATAACCCATCCCCCTTTCCACAAATACACACACATGCACAAATCCTGGCTACGCCACTGCAGACAGTATCAAACAACACGTTGAGTCCGGTAAAAATTTACGAGTGATCACGACAAGATGGTTGAAACCGAGCTGCATGTAACACGTACAATTTATCCAAATCTACAGGAAAGAGAAAAAAGAAACAAATTGATATTTTGCACTCCTAATAATGAAATATTACAGGTTTTACTGTTGTACCACATTTTAACGGTTGAATTATTGCTATTTCTACAATTTAATATCAAAATGGCGAATAAATATTATTGATACGTCTGGTTTTAATGGTTAATCAAATTGCCAATGACATCATTGTGTAACCTTACGTCATGAAATATATAGCAGCTGTTGTCCCCTTTGCTTCGATCGCGAAATAACAGTGAAGTGGACATATATGATTTTGGACGGAAACACAAATTCCAATCTAATGTTGAATGTAGTCAGATAATATTTTTACAAATCTAACTACGTATTCTTGTAACATACCAAACTTGTGTAGAAAAATTGTTTCCTTTATAATCGGATTTTTGAGAACATGCTTGATTTTGAAAGATTTTTTGGCAATTCTGTTGGTCTTCGGATTCTCACTGACATTAACGACTGAGTTTTCAGGGTAGATTTATCCTTTAGGGATTATTTTAAAAAAAGCATTTTCGACAAACCGTTTTGTAAGCTACCACGTACAAAATTAACGCACTCCGTCCTATTTCGTCAAGTGAAACACCTTCCAGAAAATAAGATGTTCTAAACAGAGTTGGTCGGACAAACAGAGACACAATGTGGCATATGCGCCTTTGCTAGCTGGGAGAGTTGTCTGCTAAACACTTCAGTTTTTATACACGGCCACTGCAAACATCATTCAAAGATAACAAGAGTTGGTCCATTCTATATATAAACTGTCAAGGAAAGTCACAGCCGTAGTGAAACACAAAGCTCTAGTAATGTGTCCCTTGCCTACAGTGTTGCCACGTCGGAGATAGAGTTCTTGTAGTAGAGACAGTTTTCTCAATTATTATAATAGTGAGTTGAAATAAACATTTTTTGGTTTTAACTGTTCAAAATGCTTCATAAATGGTTTCTATTACCTAAATGATGTTCACTGATATCTTTTTACCAAAATGCAATAAAAGGAACGAAATATAGTTAATTTATGGAAGTTAATTTGTTGGCTGCAAACCGATTCGCAAAACCGTAACATAGATATTTTTTAAAACAGCATTATTCAATTGAATGCGTGTGTTTTTGGACATACGCCAATGCTCATGTTTGGTTGGCAGTGAAAACCT
This sequence comes from Medauroidea extradentata, assembly GCA_003012365.1. Classification (NCBI taxonomy): domain Eukaryota; kingdom Metazoa; phylum Arthropoda; class Insecta; order Phasmatodea; family Phasmatidae; genus Medauroidea; species Medauroidea extradentata. The sequence goes on along the minus strand of PNEQ01084017.1, from coordinate 93,403 downwards.
TTGTTTTACAACGACCATGATATAATGTACGGAAACAACACAACTATACTTATGACAATATTACTCATGAGGAAAAAGCAACAATAAACCCTAGAGGAATTCAGTCAATTGCAGTGACGAAACGCGAACACTAAATGAATCTAATACAGAGTAGCAAGAAGGATTACAAAACTATTGGATTTCCATAAAAAGACTGCGGGATATTGATAACTCGTCAAGAAAAACAGGTATGCATGAAAACAGAACACGTATTACGAATATATATATATATATATATATATATATATATATATATATATATATACATACACACACATAAGTGCCTCCCGGTAAAATAGGAAAGAGGATCAACGAAATAATCACAAAGGTGAAGGTTAGAAATGTCATAGGATTGTGAAATATAGCTTGTAGGTCAATGAACCAGTAAAATTTTCCTTTCCCTACGGATACGTTACCTACATCCCACGTGTACGCACATTCGCGCCACGCACACACGCGCGTACACACACAAACACACAACAAACGGCCAGGGAACGTGCTCTGCCCCTTCTATGTAGACAACCAACATCACAGCGCTGCACTGCCACGCACTGTTGTGTATCGAGGGTCGGGTATGTTTGTGTTTATCTTCGCGACGTGCTGCGTGTTGCCTACCTTCCAGCAAGCGGTCAGCAGGGATCTCCGTACTTCATGTAGCCTTGCGTTTAAAGGGCACGGGCCCGAGTTTCTTCTCATGTAACGACAGTTATTTTTAAAACATAAATTGCAGCCGATATCGTAAAATCGCTTTGTTACTTTGTTATGACTGATTTAAACTGCATTAGTTAACTAACGAAATTTCCTCTTAATTGATAAATTAGCTATACTCAGCATACAGTTTGTCTCGAAAAATTACATTGCGTAGTAAAACCAATTTGCAACAAAGTTACGAAGCAATTTTAAGATATTGACTCTCGTATGGATAAAAAAAAATTCTCTCGAAAGCCAAGAAACTCGGGCCCAAGCCCTTAAGGGAGATGTATATATATGTTAAATTTAATTTATTGAATTTTTGCAATAGCTTACGTATTACAACAAAATATTGTGTGTATCTGGCAATGTTGGGGCACATAAAATATTTATGAAGAATTTTAGATTAAATAATAAAGATGTATGCTCATCTTCTATTGAACTTATAGTTAGAGATGAGGGTTTATCGCGGGAAAATTTGACTGTTTACTGGGTTTCAACAAACGTTCAGTTTATGAAACGATCACTGGCTTTCTCTTTAACTTAGAGTTGAATCCCTATTTGACTAAGCCAATAATAAGCTCGCTATTTAATATTTGAAGCATCTAATTGGTCTGCTGGCAGTTACGTTATGTCAGGCGTATTTCAGTCAATCGTACATGTCACGAAAAACTACAGTGTTTTCAAGGGTATGTCGGCACAAAAAAATTTCGCGATATATCATAATCTCTACTTACAATCAATCTTGGAAGTTAACCTATAATTCCCTCTTTATAATTCTGCAAGACAAGTTAATGATTTCATTATGATTTGTGTCAAGCAGTTTATCAGGATTGTATACTACGTCATGTCACAGAGAAAATGTTGATAACACAACTAGAAGAAATGTTATGACTAGAAAATTGGAAAATAAAGAAACTCATCTTAACACTCCTCCTTAATGGCGCAGTCTACCGCAATTTTCATTACATTGTTTTTATTTTCCATTAGTGCCATATATTTTTGCGTAGTAGCTTCTTAATGTCAAAACTTGCATGTTTCCGTTTTAAGGACTACATTAAAACCAACTGACATACAAAACTGAAAAAAAAAAAAATCACAGTGGATAAAGACGTCACGGGCTGCAATATCATCTTCATAAAAATCAAAGAATAAACATATTTTGTATTTAAATAAAAATGCTAAAACGTAAAAAAAAATTATTTTGTGGTTAAACATAGCTAAATTTGTAGCTTACAACATCGTCATTCAGTGTAAATTTTTTTTAGGTTGTTAAATCAATTGGTTTTTGCCAGTACGCTGTAACACTATGTGAAATAAAAAAAAATGTTATAAGAGGAAAATCTGGTCACATTTTGTGTCTGGAACGAGAAGAAAAATGACTGGTACGAATATAAAAATAAAAACATGGTGATGAAAATCGGGGTAGTGATTTCGAAAATAGTTTTTATTGCTATCTAATACTCATCCAAATTTTGCTCCACAGTTTTGACACTTACGTGTTAAAATTTGTAGCTGAATTTTTTTTATAGAAGTGTACTGAACGGTTTTTAATAATTTCATAATTCCAAGTACCACGGGTTTTGTCGTGAAAATAAACAAAAAGTAAGCAAATTTTTCTTTTCTCACGAATGGTACATTATTTTAAAAAATGCATCCACGGTATTGTAGATCGTGTGACTGTACGTTAATTCAAATTTTTTTCAAAGCTTTTGGTTAAAAAATATTTGAGTTATCACCAGTCTGAAAACAAAAATCAGGAACAAGCCCTTGAACCTCGCTTACCTTAATTGTTCAGTGGATGTTGTTCCAGTGAGTGGCAGTTATACATCTGACAAGGTAGCGCTGTAGTCAGCAAGTGTATTCAGACAGGTTTGCTATTGGTCAACTGTTATTAAGGCCGAGTTTTATGAACAGTGGCCAAATCACAAAAGTAACTCGCGTGTACAGGAGTTGATAATCTAACGTCTCAACAAAAAATCTATGTTTCTATTTGATTTTGAATATCTGTAAATTTGGTAAATTTTGTTGAGGACAAGTTATTTGTATAGCTCCTATATGGGTAAAGTACTTAAGTGATTGGGTCGATGTTAATGAATTTGTTCCTTAATGAAAACTCTCATTCTATCTTGTGTTACATAGTCAAATGTATACTTAAGGAGCATCGATCCTAACCACCTTGGATTTACCAGTTTCTTCTCGGTAACTTCTGTCCTTGTTGATGTATCAACATTTTATCACGACAGGGCATATATACAAACTTAATAGATTTCGTCTAATTATAGGAATCATAATATATTTATTATTTTACAACGGGAAACAACTGACAAGGAAAAATTGCTGTATTCACTTCAGCGACCACAGGGGTTACAAAAGTAACAGAAACAAAGCCATATGGATTCCAAAAAGTGAATGAAACAATAAACTATGTCTTGTCTAGGTGAACAAAGTAAAATAATCTCTCTATTCCCTGACATATATGAAAAGCAGTAAATCAGGTCTGAGAGGGATCAGACCCCTTAAGGGGAAGTGTTAAACAACTTTTTTTTTGTAATTTCAGTTTTTGAGCCGTTAACAATTATCCAAATTGTATTATCAGAATGCTGTCTTCGACAAAGCATTGTTCATATCTTGGTAAACTGCTTGACTTAAATAGTAATGGAATATTTTATTAATATTTCATGCAGAATCATTGCAAGATAATTCGTGAAAGTTTACCTAGAATTCTCTTCCAGTGATTATACAGTACAAATTAATGAAAGATTCCATTACTATTTATATCAAGCAGTTTACCAAGAACACATTCTATGCTCTGTTGAAGAGAAAGTTTTGATAATACCATTTGAATAAATGTAATAGTTAAAAAACTGAAAAATAAAAACAATATAATTATCTTAACACACCCCATTAACTTGCAACATTATTGGGTATTTAGATAATCGGTCTACTTCTTATATTCAATACAATGACACGGAATAAAAAATTAGGTTCTTGTGTAACGATATAAAAATTGGTTAAATACGATGTTTTTGAGCGTAAGTTTACATGACTCGTGGTAAGCTTTATGCGATTATACTGTTGTAAATAACGTTACGCCACACACACACTTTTCTTTGAAAGTACTAGGTAGACAAATAATTTTTATTTTATAATCGTATTTATTAAAATGTAGCGTAGATGTGATAAAATTTCTGCTAGTCGAATACAATAAATTATACCCAGTATTTGTTTTTAAAGACATAACAGGTTAAACGTATTACTGTTTTTGTAACTAAAATACAGAAATAATGAAACTTCTAGTCGGAGATAAGAAATATCGCAGCGAAAAAAGTGCTCCCTTTAGCCGAACAAATGCTCTTTGAATGCTGTAGCTAAGTAAACATAACTCACGTTAGTTGAGCAGTCTTATGATGATCTGTGCCCCGCGCGGCAGTTTGTACAGGCTCTCGAACTGCGTGCAGCGTGTACGGAGTTACGTTATTTCTCAGAGACCAGTAAACTTACGTCCACAATGCTTATCTACGAAAACAAAACACACTTCACACTACTTGTGAATGTGACTTTCAAGACACCAAGTACATTGAAGAATTAATTTAAAGCTCTCAAACTAGGATGAAGCCAGCTTTGTCAAGCGGTTGTTTCTCAAGATAAATGTAACGGATTTGTTCGAAAATTAGGTACACAAGTACATTGAACTTTGCTACAGTGGCGTGTTCAATAAAATTACAGGGTCACCGCATAAAGTCCACAGTAAAAAAAGTTACTGCGGGAACACTGCGCGCTCGTTTACGACTCTGGCGATATCACAATGCATGTGTCGGCCGGTGTCGCTCGTAGCGCCTCATCGATTTTCACTTGACACACACTACCCTTCACCAGGCGGCCGCCTTAAGATTAAAATGAATAACTTGAATTGTCGTGCCCGAGTTGTCATTAGTAGGGCTAGGAATATTTCACGAGTTCAACGAACAACTTGCTATAATCCACTACCGAGTATATACCGAAGCCCTACTATTTGTCCATTACCTGCTACTCATTCAGACAACAGACAATGAACGAATAGACGGGTGCTTGAGTATGCATAGAACATTGGATTCTAGCATGCAGGTCATTGAACTCGCGAATTTTTCCTAGCCCTAGTCATTAGAGACTGGAAATATTCGCATGGTCACCTACCTGTAGGTTAGACTCCAAGAATATATTGACTGGCTCGGCTTCAGCCCAGAAGCCAAGCCAGTCAGTTCGACAACGGCCGCGAAAGCCTGCAGAGTTCCAAGAATATATGTTCACTGACGAAGATAACAGAAGCGTGTAGGCTGCTGGCTTTCATAGTGATATATCATTATTGGGCCAGCATTCAGCTGCTTGTTCATAATTGGCTCAGGACTGTTCAGGAGGGGTCCAATGAGTCAAGAGCCAATTACGAATGTGACACTAACCTAATATTGTTTGAATTCTAACGTGTTCACAAAACGCGAATTTTTCAGGTCCCTAGATATCATTGATCTTCTCACATGGAGACATAAAAGCTACCAAAGAACAACATCAAGTATAGTAGCGATACATTAAAACCCAAGAAACCGTCTCCTTTAAGACGAGCGTGTACTAGTTTAAAAATTCCGCGTTTGACGCGTCGGAACAGCGGAGCTATAAAAGCCAGAGTACCACGCTCGACGGTACAAACTGTACGTACCGTTTTTATTCGCAGCGCGCCAATCTTGCGTGCAAGGTTTTCCTTGTAGTCTTGTCTCTGTTAAACACTTTAAGTGGTGACGTTAAAGTTTAATTTTTGGATAGTATAAAGTAAAAGCTTACGCGTGCATCTTCTGTTGTACTTTACGCATTCAGAAGGTATTTTCGGAGTTACCGCAGTCTTAAAAAAAATCGTTTTTAGCCATTTTGAGATGCTAAAAGTCATGATTCTATCAAGTGTACAGAATTGTTTTCTAAAGTTTGGCAAGAGTAGCTTCAGGTGTTTGTTCTTTTCGAGATTAACGTAATATGAATAAGTTAGTCTTTCATTGTAAAAAAGAATACGCGTGACACGTATTTCAAAGGAAATTTAGAAATATTTAATACAATTGCGATACACCACAGCATCTTCTTAGTTCACGCCAGATACTGACCGTTTAAAGGAAATTTATTTAGTTTAACCAATTGAGCAAAATACAACCTCTCATTCGTGTAAAATCACATGTTCGATTTAACCCGGGTTCACAGAAAAATTTTATTCCAACAAACCTATGCAATTTTTCAATTTTTTTAAAAAATAAACTGAATTGTCTCGAAGAGAAAAAACCGGTCTATAGGTAATAAACAAACGAAGACGTTTTCAATAATAATGTTCAGATAGGAGAGTGGAGTTAAGCCTACGATGGATTTTCCTGCCTCCAGCTACTGCCATCTGACCTTAGCTGTTACTTAGTTCTGAATACATTTATATCCGTCTCTCTCAATGTTTCTCAACCTCTCATACACATACATACGCATTATTTTGGCACACACAAACAAATGTGTGAAAATATTTATGCAATTCAGTTAAATTGAAAAATTCCTTATGTACATTTTAAATATTAATCAAATATACACATGGTTTATTATGTATGACAAAGAAAGTAAATTTAACATTTATTAGACAGCAATATGGCATAAGCAGGGACATTTGATAATCGCGAAAAGAGTTTAGGAGTAATTTGTTTCATAGCCTCATGAGAACATCTTCAGCTCTGGTCTATGTCAGTAAAAGTATCTTCTTAAGGGGCCTCCCTAGATAGGCTGTGTTTGTATGCGAGGCAGAAGCAGTAAGATTGCCGTTGACCGACGTATGTAATGTATTATCGCCTCTCAGCGCAAGCCACTCAGAGGGCGTGCAGTACTTTAACATTATCCTTTTTCCTAAGGGACTTTAAGCGGTGACCACATTATTTTATTTATGGGCAGCATTGTTCAAAGTCTAACGCTTGTTTATATAGTTGTGTTTTGCGAATCCGGTAGTTATTTTTTCAGATACGGCAGTTTGAAAACCCATTTTTGGCCATTATGAGGGGTCCGAAAATAAAGATTTTAATAAACATGCCGGCTCTTTGAAACGATAGTGACATAGTTTGAAGTGTATGTTAATTTCGTAGATATACAAATACAACGAGCGTTTATAGTTTAGTCAAATAAAGAATAATAGTAACTCACTTCAACATATTTCAAGAACAGATAGGGAGACCTCTTAGCTCTCAGCGGCTTGGGTTCTACCATAGCCACCTTTAGTAAAAGGCCGCGACCATAAATGTGGCAACACTGCCAAGAAGGGTCATTTTATCACTTTTGTAAGCTTTCCAACGGCAATTGATTTCCCTAATTCGTCAGCGTGTAGACAAATTTACGAACCAGGGACAGCCTTTGAGCGCTCCAGAATAAACGTTAAAATGACCCTTCTTAGCAGGGTTGCCAGATTTATGGCCGCGGCCTTTTACTAAATACGGCTATGGTTCTACCCGCAGTAACGTTGGTCTCATTCATACAGCCAGAAGAGAAACGTCACTGCATATTGATACGCTATCAATAACCACCACACAGAGCTGCAGATGTGCACGTGAGGAATTTAAACAAGCTGAAGCCAAAATTTTTTTCTTGAAACTTCAAGTTCTTTAGTCAAAAAACGACTGTAGCACACAACTTGACATAATGACAGAAACTGGGAGAGGAATCGGCCATGGCTTTCATTAAGTCCATGTTCTCGTGTTTCTTCCTCTTTTCGAGGTATTAATTTTTTACGCATAAACGAGAGCAGATATCGAAATTCAGTTTTGCATTTTTTTTAGAATTGTCTTCTCAGTGTTGACAGATTTTATCATGGAAATAAATAATATTGTTTTAGATACTTATGTAACTAACGAAATTCTGGTAACTGACTTTATTTTGCCGAAATTGTATAAATTCATGTATTCAAAAAATTACCTGCCAAGGCAAAAACTATTTTAAACAAAACTGTCAAAGATGTTTTTGATATCTGCTCTCGTTTAAGCTTCAGAAAAATAATTGTCACAGAAACAATACAAACGATAGAGTATGACCTAAAAGAACCACACCGGTATCGGACAGGACTTATTTACGAAAGTAACGGAAAGTCGAAATAAGGATCGCCAGAGAATAGAAATACAACCAGAATGCTCTCGACTGCTATTGCAGATTTTTTTTTTGTTTCGCCTTGTAGCTGGGATTATTTATTTTTTAAGTGATTTAATTTTAAAGGTGAAATGAGTAGAGCTACGATTTTACGGCGAAAATATGTTTCCAATATTTGGTTTCAATGCGTTATGTGCATTTCTGCATCTCTGCTACATCGTCACTGATTGGGTGATATTCCTCTCACTTGCCTTGGAAAATCACAGACGAACGGGGTTACAATAACCTTAGTAAGATTGGTGCAGTCAAATGAGGCACACGTCTGAACAAAAACAACGCTGCCAATAACCATGAAGCAGAACTGCCTATGTGGACGTAAGACACTGAAACAAAGTGGGACAAAAGTCTTATTGCGACAAAATCGTGTCTTTAGTATTGAGTAATATTAGCGAAAATATTTTTGAACACACATCCGCTGCTGTGCCAATCAGAACAAGGTTTCTGCGACAACATATGCATTTTATTAGCGGGCGTAACCCCTACATGCTGAGAATTAAAAACATCCCATTATTAACCAAATAGCAGAGGTGCATTTGTGCACTAACTGCAATGATACAAAGTGGCTCGAAAGCCTTTCCGGGAATATTAAGGGTCACTTGTAACGAGACACATAAGGTCATACAAACGTTATTTAAAATTTGTTATCTCGTCTTCCCACTGTTGTTATATATGTTATTTAAGTTAAATAACCGAAACTTTAACCCAGAAAAAGTGTTTCAGAATTTTTGTGGTGACCCCAATATACCTAAACGTCTAATGATCGTACGCAATTCCGCTTTGCAAAGAAAGTTAGTTCCGACACTGCCACGCCGCAGGTAATTTCCAAAATCAAACCAGAACAAGACTTACCTTTCAGTATCACTGCAAACACGCACCACGCTCCCAACAAATTCTCGTGGAACTGAGTCATTTCAGCGAACAACATCCACTGCGAACTGCTGACGAAACAGTCAATTACGCACTGCCAGGTAGTACGACGTTGTTATGACATTACGAGTAAAACCGGACCGGAGCGTAGAGTAGTTTTGAAGAGGTATATTCCACCTAGTAGACACACTATACAGTTCGTATATGAAGACCTCGTGGTAGTTCGTCCACGGTGTCGCAGGGATAACAGGGCCGGAACGACACACCGGCTCGTACGAGGATCTCCTCCGAGAAAGTACCGCACCGCACGCTAGCCGGAGAGCGACTGACTTCGTGTGGCGATGTTTGGTTAGTCCCGCGCCAGGACCTGCGCGAGGGTGAATGCGCAGTAGCCTGACCCTCGTGCCTGACACAAGGTACCCTGCACAGCGCTTCTATCGTGGCTACAGGTGAATTCATCGACAGCGTCTTCATATGCTTCAAGCATAGGCGCGCCAGGAAAAAGCTTTCGGAAGCGGTTTCAGTCATGCAGATAATATTAATAATTATCTCTGCCTGACATTCCCAAGCACTTAGGTAGCAAATATTTTAATTCTCATTATTATTGAATTAAAATAAATAAATTGTAGGCCTATTTGTGGCAATGTAAAATTAGTTTGATGCAAAAATCCGATGCTTCAGAGAGGGTTTTAACCCATAAAACCACCCCTTGGGTACGCCGGTGGTTTCAAGACATGCACATGTAACATACGCCCGTTCGAAAAATGTTAAAAAAGACATTACGACAGACAGAACTGTGTGCAAATTCTTTCTCTCGCTTATTTTCAGTTTCTCAGTTTTGTTTTCTCAAATTACTTTTGTCGAAATAAATAATTACGTGTAATCGCGTACTCCAAAAATTTCAAATAAGACTTACATTTTATAATACTTTAATAACGTAGATTTCATTATTGTGATATATAATTATGAAATTTAAGGAGTATGTATTTAAATAATGAGGTTAGTCAAAGTTGTAACGAATTATTTAAAGACGAAAAGGTGAAATTCGATTGCAGATAAATCAAGTGCCTCATTTCAACGTTTCGTAGTTGAACATAACTCAGTATGGTAACAGTTTTTTTTTATTTAAAGTTGAAAATCAATTTTTATTAAATGAAAAGCAGCTTAACACTGTTTTAGAGCTACTTTCATTTGCTGCTTTTCTTTCCTCGTTTTATTTTACAGTAACTTTTACAAAGTCCGGAGGAAAATCATTTCAAATTGTATTTAACGTAACTCATTTCGTTACATTGTATCCAATTCTTTAATTATTATAAGAAAGACACACATTACTTAAAAATATTGCTATTTGAATTTGCCCTAAAGATTGTGTCCGATGACGCTTCATTCAAACTAAATTAATTTACATAGTTTTATAATACACATCGAGAAACTTAAAGTGAGTTACTTAATTCCTAATACAATGCCTAACCTCTTCAAAAATGAAATATAGTATACAGCATTCAATATTTCCTTTAAATACAACATTCAATTTCAAGTAGACGCGTGGAATGGTTTTGCTCTTCTCTTTGTAAAGCACACGGCCAGATAGACAGGCGTAACGCTTAATAATAGAATTTTTACTTGTGTTAAAATAAGAAAATAACCATTTTTTACTCCGACAGCATATGTACTTGAATAACATTGCTTTTGACTTTTGGGATTCAGCTGCGGTCCTCCCCCTCCTTCCCCCCACCAACGAAGTTTTGGCATTCATTTCAGATGCCATCTTCAAGTAGTCTGTTGGCCAGCTGATGGAATGTACACCGACTGTCTAAACGTCTAAAAGCAGCAAAAACAATAAAGTGCCTGAGTTCCAGAAGCAAAGATCTCACAGACAACGGCCGCGTATCACGATCTATATTGACCACCAATGTTTCCTCTCGCTTTTGTTACGGACAATACGCCGGTATAGTTGCTTCGAACCACAACTTCCTTATCTGCGTTCTTTGAACAATAACATCTCCACAGTGGTAATAATTGAATAGGTAGGTTGGTTCGTCTTTAGAGCATTCTGTCTCTCTAACAACTGAGTCACTAGAAACTGAAGGTGGATTCAAAATGAACCCTCTCAAGTCCAACCATCATCAGATCTTCAGTCACTCATCCTCAACTCGACTAATCAGGTACGCCTAAAAGTGAAATGCACCTCACCGCCATGTTGTTGTTAAGCTCTTCAACTTTCTAGGGATGGGCGAGTGAAAATTTTGACGTGATGTTAGTCGGCCTTTCATTCCATGGAAAATTAAAAGAGTTCACTCTCAATTTATTAGAAAGCTGCGTGTTGTTTTCTTCTTATTTATTTACTCGTGTATTGGCTGTCTACAAAGACGTTACGTCTTTCCGAGATCGTTCCAGGCGAATGTCGTAACGATATTTTTAAATGATTACCGACGCACGTTGGGCTCGTATTCGGGGGACCCGGGTTCCGACCATCCTGAGTTCAGGTTTCCATGTTTTCCCGACATACCTCCAGGTGAATGCTGGGATGGTTCCTACAAAGGCCATGGCTGACTCCTCTCCCAGCTCCTGTCATTGTACTTTGTTGTATGTCGCCGTCTATAATGATCTCGCTGACGACAAGAAGTTAATTTCGAAGGATCATGTCCTTGGCGCATGAAGGATGTTGCAGCTTGAAGCGTTTATTATTTTATACGCCAATCCGCTTAATTTACTCGCAAAACTTTCTTCTACGTAAAGGACACACACTTAAAACTATGTCTGTAACATGTTATAACTACAGCACGCTTATTAGAAACTCGATTTTGAGGCCCCCAAAAATGTCTTAAAACGGCTTTTTTACACTGATGTAAGTACAAAAATACGTGCCCGAATTCGTAACACACAACATTAGAAACTTTACAAACAGTATTATTCTGGACATACGCCATTGCAATATTATGTCGTTCCAGAAGAACACAGTACATTTCCAATGGCCTGTTGTGTTCTTTTGTATTTTCATCGTTGTGTCGTCTAGTGTGTTGTCTGTGACGTCGTCGTTGTTATCCTGTCTTGTGTCCATTATTGTTTTCGTTCCAGTATTGTCTGTATTGTGATGTCCTGAGTTTTACATACTTGTTTGTTTAAGTATTTTGACTTCTATTTTTGGTTGTTTAGCATAATATTTTCCTTTATTATTTGCTGTTGCCTAATTCCTTATGGATTAATTCTTGTTCTGTTATTTTTTTTTTGTTTATGGATATGTTGACTACAGCCAACTCGGCTAGTTTTTTTTTTTTTTTTTTTTTTTTTTTTTTTTTTTTTTTTTTTTTTTTTTTTTTTTTTTTGTTTTTTTTTTTTTTGGTTTTTTTTTTTTTTTTTTTTTTTTTTTTTTTTTTTTTTTTTTT
>PNEQ01084017.1:31693-81142 GCA_003012365.1 Medauroidea extradentata | reverse complement strand
TTTCCGTGCGTAGTGGCTGACTGCGGGAAATTCCTAACCTCTCTGCACACGTCACTTAATGTTTGCGCGTGTAAGATAAATTGTGCAGTCAGTATGTGCCTATATAGTTTGATAAAAAAATTGATTAATCATATAAAATACAATTGTGTAGATTTCGGTTGACTTTCTTTCAGCATTGTTGTATTTAAATAGGAAAACACACGAAACTATATTGCGCAATTTCGCTGCCAACCGTTGAATGATACATAGTAGCGGCTAGTGATATTTTTCAAAGGTTAAATTGTTGGTGCTCTCTTTATCCCGAACGACTTCTACCAATGTATTTTGCTTGACCCACTTGTTGTTTGGCTGTAGTTCACCAAGCTACCCAGAATGTTGTGCATGTTCGACGCTACTATCAGGGCGGTCGAGCTCAAACTCCGCCCACTTTTTTCCAGTGTTTACATTATAAAGTAAATAAAGATTGTTAGAGCCATGCTTTCGGATTGTGAGCGAAGGGAGAATTTCATACTCTGATAAAAAATACATTTTGACAAAAAGTAAGAGGGAAGTGAACGGAGTTTGAGCTCGACCGCCCTGATGGTAGTGCCAAACACTCACACATTATCGGTAACTTGGTGAACTACAGCCAAACAACAAGGGGGTCAAGTTTCCAGACGAGTGTCCAGACCTGTTCTTCTACGACCGTGCTCCACAGTAATACAGTTTGTCATTCTGTCCCATAGTAAGAAACATTCAAAGACATTAAAAATTGCGTTTGACCTAACTTGTAACTTCCTGCAAGTAAAACTATAGGGTAGCCACTTAAAGTTCCCTAGAAAAACGTGTGAAACGAAACAACCGCACACCAGTTCAGCACGAAGCTAATAGAGGCGATGCGATTATTGTTTGGTGACAAGCTGGACCTTATAGCTCGCCTACCTCCCAGTGTCAAACATGGACTGTGACATTCTGCACATAAGTCTATTAAGAGGTCGAGCTACATAATTCAACGCTAAACGCATTAATCTATAACTGTAGGTTTCTTGAAGCCAATTTGTGGAAGTTAAACACTAGCAATCGTAGTCAATAGTTTTAGCCAACGTTCTAAACAAAATAGTTTCCAGTGTTACGAACTTCTGAGGCACAATCTCTGACACCGGAACCTCGTGCATTTAACTGCGGCGCAAGAGACCACACGTAACGAATTAGTAATTTTAATTAAATATTTACTCATAAAGTTGGCCAATGCTATTATCTAGGATTGCCATTGAGTATTTTATCCATATTGGCTTCGAGAAAAGCGTAAAAATCAATGGGTGTTTTCAGCGTACATTATTTACCACACACTCTTGAAGCACACGCCGTGTAAGCTGGCGAGTAACGAGCTGGAAATGTGTTACGCATATTACGTTTTCAATTCGAACGGATAATTTATCTTAGGTCGATTTCATTCTGGCATATAGGCTACTAGGTGTTTTTGCTGCAGCCTGTTGCTTGAATTTCTTGAATTTATCCGGCCCTCAGTAGCCGCTATTCGCCATCAAAGCTGGCGCGCGTTGTAAACTTGGGTTTCAGTTGCCGAATTGGAATTTTCTTTCCAATTCTGAGAAGAAAAATATGAAATTTGCGATTGTAGGTTAAATTCTATTTATCTTGCGTTGCATTACAAGCAATGCATTTGAACATCCAAAATGTATTTAGACGCTTATAAATTTATAATAAGTAGGCTAAATATATCAAAAATTAGTGGTTAGTATCCAGTGTCGAGAGCTTAAGTCAATAAAATAAGAAAGTTAGGACAGTCGTTTGTCGAGTTTGGTGCGTTAGTAGTCATCTGTGTAAAGGTAGAATGTTGGCGTTACTTAGTCTTCGAAAAGTTCAACAGCATTTAATTATTTGTTTAAAATCAGGAAAGAAAATACGAATTATTGTTTCCATGCGTACATGCTGTGGAAAATGTTGCTGACAGTTTCTATATCCGCTTGTGTATCAATTATTCCTCAACCGAAACAGAAAAGTCTAAGAGTTTCTTCTTGTTCACTGTCCCTGTAATTTGTCTTTTCCGTTTGCTTGCTGCTGTCATTTGGGGCATTAAAAATTTACTGGTGACTTCGAAGACTTGGTCTTTTCTTTCACTTGTTACAAATTTATTTTAGGTCTAACCTAAAATATCTCTAATAAATTATGTTTTCCGTTGTAATTACTAATCTAATGTTCAACTATATTTTTTCTAAGAATATTTTGTTTCGTTCGGCCTTTAAAACTTAACAGTTGTTTAGTTATTTCTTTGTTAGTAAATTGTTCATATTTTGCAGTATATTATCTAGTCATTTATTATTTAAAGAGTGTGTATACATATATGCATTTGTACATTTTTAAACCAAAACGTATAAAGTTTTTCATTCATATTTCATATTTTTGCTGTTACCGGTTACAGCCAGCTAGGACACGACACTTAAACTTCTATTGAATATTACTATTTATACTTTGTAATCAAATACTTCTCCGCTTTATTTATAATTATTTTCCAATAATCATAACTTATTTATTAAGAGTATACTTTAACTCCACTAATTTTTTTTTCAACTTTAAGTACTCACTTCCCACTCAATTATAGTCATACATTTGGGAATCAAAATTCCCGATATTAATAATGTTGGTATTTTTTGTCTAGAGAAACTGTACACAACACCCAATAAAACCAATACTCACTAATTGGTCAACTGATAATTTGAGACACTCTAAAATCATAGACACGTTTATAGTTTGCTAGGCTCCAGCGTGTTGTGATAACACTGAAGGTTTTATATCTATTATAGTTTTTTTTAAACACTGTTATCTCTTTTCAACAGATCGTCGGAACTGTACAGCTTTAACACATAACGTGTTCGATTTGTTTCAAAACAGTTTACGCACGTCACAAATTACATATTCCAATTACATAAATTATAAAGATACTTCAGCTTGCTGGCGACTATGTTGACATATAATATTTTCGCTTTTTTCCACTGTCTGTAGTGATGATTGATTTGGTGTCGAACATTTTTAAGTGTAATGTCTTAGGCACTGTTATCTTCCGCGGCCTACAGACACTTTCTTTGTCGTGACAAAAACCTTTGTAACGGCAACAAAAATATTGTTGAAATACGAACAACTGCAAAGTAACTTTCTGTAACAAAAATATTTTTTAAACAAATTATTTTGTTATGATAGCGATCGTTTGATAATGAAGACCGTTAATTCTTTTCATGCCAAATATTCATTTTTAAAATTAAATCTAAGTTAAAGTTGTTGTTTTTGAAACAAAATAAATACATTGTTATAAAAGAAAACCTTCTGAAGAAAAACATTGTTACAAATTGAAAATGTTGCTTACATTTTTACCTGCTGAAGAATTACATTTCTTTACAACAAGCTTAATTAAGATCACGAAATTTTTTTTGTGCAAAGAAAACATTTAATTGCACATGTTTCCTGCAAAGTTTTTTCCTCGTCTTCTCGTAATATTCTCTCACTGATATTACTTGTATTTTTTTTTTGTGACCGTTTTCTGTAAATGTATCTGACCATAACTGTGAAAAATTATTCGATGAACGCATGCGAACCGGTAGAAAAAAATAATTTGTGTGTCTTACGAATTTAAATGTAGTTTGAAGTGGTATATTAACACCAGATTCTGACACTCTCTTCAAACTTTTCATCTCGTCTCATAAATCAAGTCTCTACTCATATTTATGTTCTATTAGATCTGTTCGTCTGTGGGCCATACTCCCTGTTAGTATAAAAATTGCTAATCACTTCCTAGTTTAAAAAAATTGTAATTTATGTCATCAAATGATACTAAACGCTTTATATTATTTTTATTCATAGTTTAATTATTATATTAGTTGGTAATTTTATTATTTCGCTATCGTTTTGTTTTACTAAACGGTTTATTTATTTCCAAGGTTTATTTTAAATGTACTTGTATAGTAAAGCATTTATATTTCTAAAAGTGATAAGCTGTATTACATAATGTTGTTAAGTGGCACACAAGGTCTTATGGCCTTCACTTAACTACATAAAAACCAATGTCATTATTACTAATATTATTATTGATTTTATAGACGTGTGGCAGTAAATACAGCAGCTTCTTGGACACACGTGTGACTTATTTACCAGGCACGTTACATAAGAATGTAAATGTGATTGGCTGTGTTCAGTTCCCTTTAATAACGTCGTGCATGTTATTCTTGATGAGTGACATCGAAATCATTAAACGACAAACTTACTCGTGGTCGATTTATCAAACTACCTCTCACGCATTTCGTTCAAGAACTGCGAGCGAATATCGCTGAAAACGAACAATAAAACCAAAGTAATGATAACAAAAAAATACTTGAAAAATAATTAGACGACATAATGCACTGCTATTATGTAACGTGCTTAATAAATATTCTTAGTGTGTACAAAATAAAAAAGAAAGATCATTGATATAGACCAAAGTAAAAGTAACAACAACAAAGTTATGATAACGGGGTCATCAGAAGACGATATCAAAGATAACATAAACAAACACAGCGTCTAGAATATAAGTAACCACAGACAACAGAAGTGAGAAAAACAGATGACTGTAGCAGGCCTTCCCACTGAAACAGTAGCGTTTCATTATACTTTCCCACCTTTCACATTTATAGTTTCAAAAAGTAAGTGGTAATGATAGCTGTAAATAAAAAAAAATATGCTACATATTTATGGCTTATTGTAAGATACAGGAATTAACCACGTAATTATTTGATGAAAATTATGTTCCAAACATATGTACATACATTTAAAAATTAGGCGTAGGGTGCAGCTTAAGGTTTACTTCCTAAACAATTCTGAGTAATATATGAAGTTGCAGTGTAAACAAGAGCGTGAAACGATATTACACTTAAAATAAAACATCAGGCATTTAAGAAAATATTAAATTTTTTTTAAGTGTGTGTGTGTTTATATAAGTTGAACAATGATCAGGAGAAGCGTTCTTATGTACATTTACTATTTAACTTAATGCAGCAAATATTATTATTTTCTTGTTTGTCCCATAGTTGATAAATGAATTATTGCTCGTTTTAAATTGTTAAATTTGTTTTTAAAGAACTCTTCTATGAACATCGGAAAATCGCTGCATTGTTTTAACTGTATTACATACCTATGCTTGAGGCCTAACTTTTTCGTGGCAATAAACCGCACAATATTTTTAGATAATTTACAAAAATTTTGTAATTTAAATAAGCCAAAAAAACTTAATCACTTTTATCGGGTCAAGTGAACATTATTTGAAGGGGGAAAAAAATCCTAAATAAACATGTGTATTGCACTACAACATACAAACTCGAATTATTTCTAAACATAATGCTGAAAACCTTTGAATTCATAAAACTAATGTGTAAATGCAACCGATCATGTCATTATGCACTAAAATAAACAACAGTTAAATCCATTGTAAAGCGTACTGCAGGTGCAACTTATCATTCTCATGTATTACTACAGCCTGTATACTTTACATTATAAAAACTACAGGGATTTGTAAGAACAGCAGTGACGTAGATGGTATTGTGTTTGAGTATACAAAACACTCAGTTGTCAACCATCCAAGTACAATATATGTTTTATTTACGAAAGTTGCAGAATTACATGTTGAGTGCATACACTGTTGGCCAACAAAGAGCACATTATATACATATCAGATGAAAAAGTTATAAAAAAAAAATACTCTGATCAGGTTTAATTAATGTTGAACCAGAAGTCAATGAACTGCACCAGTTTTGTCTGGAAAAGACTGCAAAAGTGTCTCACTACCACTAAACGATTTGGTGCAATACATCTATATTAATCTTTTTGGCCTATCCATAAAAAATTAGCTATCATGCCTTAATTAACCCCGCTTTCGAATATAACGTCTTAATTAAAGGGGCGCCAGATAAAATCCGTTAGTTTGATGTGTATTCCGTAAAGATTAAATCTATAAAAAGATTAGACTAATAGTTACACTATTTATTTTAATAAGACTTCCAAGAGTCCCACGCGCAAATAATTCGTTGAAATGTAGTCAACACAAGCACTTGTATATTCAAACAAGAAGCTAGGAGTGTAACCACTTAATATTTTGACGAGTTCGTGATCCACACATTAAACTGTTTTAGAAAGGGTAACCTTTCTGGCTTAACTGCCTACAGTGGTACTGTTCTTATCAAAAGGAAGAAGATTGAGGTCCTTTAAAGAGTGATGCATTTATGTTTCTGTTGTGCATAAACTGAAATATAATTAGATATTTACATGGAAAAAAATCATTGGCAGGGGTTAGGATAGTGATAGGTCGATATTTTGTGGAATTAGAGACATGATAATATAAAACTTACGTTTTATTTCCAACACTTGTGTTGCTACTACATGACTGAAATTATTTTTGAATCGAGTTTCAGAGAGTGTTTAACTTATTGATGCTGAAAATATCATTGCTCTAACTACATTTTTCATTTCAAGCTACGTATAAATGTATTCAAACTAAAGTGAATAGCGATGTTGTAAGTTCACCTATGATAAACCACAAAATATATATATTTTTAATTTTTTTTAAATTTATATTTAAAATTTCAGCATGTTTATTTAAATTCAGAAAAACTTTTAATCTTGGTTTTAATTTGCGTGTAATTGTAGCCTGAGACGTCTTTATCCACTCTGATTATTTTCAGTTCGGTATGTAATTTGGTTTTAGTGTAGTTCTTAAAACGGAAACTGCAAATTTTGACTTTAACACGCATTTACGCGAAAACTATGAGAGATAAAAAAAATTTACTAGAGCAAAATTTAGTCATATTTTGTGTCTAAAATAAAACAAATAAATAAAAACGGCCTGATGAAAATTGCTGCATACCGCGCCCTTAAAAAAAATTGGTGCAAAAATATTTTCGCGAAAATCACCGGTCTCTCGACACATGGATCGTAAACTTTCGATTACGACCTGGTATACACGAACTTGCACGCCAATACATCGCCCCGCTGTTTGTGGTTGTTAGTACGTTATTCTTTTTACCACCGCACGGCCAACGCGAAGTTGTACCATATACCATAATTCTCGTGTTACGTTGGTGATCGTGTACGCATATGCCGTATCGGACACGACCCCCAGCGCTCCAATAGATCGTAATCCAGCTAGTCGTACGAACGCGTCGGAAATGCATTTCCCTATCTCTCCCATCTAATAATGACGGAATTACGGCCATTTGTAGAATTAATTGCAACACCAGAAGGAGAGGGGAAGGTTTGCCCCCCGCCACGTAAAACGGTCGCGTCAGATACCCGCCCTGGCAGAGAAGTAACCCCCTCCCCTCCTCTCTTAAAATAGTCCATGACACACGAGAGCTCTGGAATACGCCACGGCCGAGCTCGTTGAATAATTGAATGCCTCGGCGTGCGGTGCGCTAGTGTTATCGCCCGTATGAATCGGTATCGACGGTGTAATAGGGCAGCAGACCGCTCGCAGATAGCGGGTCAAATGCAGGACTCTCGCGTCGGGCGATCGTCGAACACGACCCGAACATTCCCTCGTGCGTGGCAGGGTTGAAGAACGGTGAGAGAGGAGGGTGAAAAAAACACGGAGTAGCGGGGGATCGCAAAATGACGAGAGAGATTCCACAACGTTCGAAAGGAAAAAACAATGCAAATAAATAAATAAGCACGCGACTACAGCCTGAAAGGGAAAAAAAAAGTTCACTCACAAACAAATTTTAACTTCGTACCCTCGAGAATTGTAGGATTCATATACAATGACGATAACCTTTGAGGTCAAAAATTTACAGCTGGTTGTTCATTTTAAGGGTGGTCTCTGGAAAATTTAGTTTTACTAGTATAGTGTTTTAATTTGTTTTCATTTTTTAGGAATAAAGATTTTTCGCTTTAACATTCTTTCGACTCAAATAGTTTTCATTAATGTGAAACTTTGAATACTATTTGTACGTCTGAATAATGAAAACCACTCCACTAATTAAATGAAACGTCACTTTGATATTACTCCTAGGGAACTACATAAAGAAGTTTCTTCATATTACGGAACAAAATGCTTTGTAATAAACAATCCTGAAATTCGCCATTTCTCTTTGGATTCAGATTTTTTTTAGTAAAATTATTGTTTATATTTTAAAAATATATTCATATTTCAGCTCGAATTGTATCAGACACAAAGTTTCTGCTGTCCCGCTACTATTGTACGATTTTTCGACAACCGAGTAAATGTAGCATCCATAGCTTTTTAACAATGGTTTCCGTTATGTTACTCCTGCCATTTATCTATCTATGAAGTTTTAACTTTGTAGGCAAATGTGAGTTCATGTTTCAATACTGAGATCACGTTCAAGTTATATGTTTACAGGGTGAACCTGCTTTATTAGTCTACCTTATGCAAGTACTCCATATTTTGACAACTCATTCCTTGGAACTGTGACTGTAAACAGGAATTCGAAGACAATGCTTTTCCAGAGAAAGGCAGGTTTAAATCTCCAAACAATGGAACTTTAAGCCACATTTCTCGAAAGAGAAATGTCAAAATATGGAAAAGTTACATGATACAGGCTATACTACGCGATACTGAGGCTTCGAACTTCAATAACAGAAATATGTTAAACATTTTAATAATGATCATCTGTGTGACACATCGGTTACTTATTGCTGAAACTACACATACATGCTGACAGTTGGTAACATTGTGAACTCCGTATACAGATACAGGGTCTAGGCCTCTGGGTTGTAGCCGCGTCAATGTCGCATTTCTTCCCGACGTTCCGGACAGTATTGAAGCTTCCATCATCAAGGGTGAAGTTTCTAGTCGCAGTAACTATTTACTTCTGAGCCTCTGCGTAGTCCTTCTGCCTTTATATACTGTAGGTTGTACCTGGTTGGCTAAGGCTGTCGGCCAATCCACGACCTCCTTGACTGTGATTGGCTGAGGTGTTCGGCCAATCCCTGTCGACTTCGCTCCTGATTGGCTGGGATGATTGGCCAATCGTGGAGGGGCTTGTTGTGATCATTTGGTCCAGCTGAGTTTTTAGATTATGGAAAAGTGGTGCCCAACTATTACTTAATTTGTATCCATCTTCCCTGTTGATGTTGGATGGGTGCTTCGCAATTTAAATCGCCTCTCGGATGTATCTCTTTTTGAAGACGGAAGCAGCAATGCTGTCCGAAACGTCGGGAAGAAATGCGACATTGACGCGGCTACAGCACAGAAGACTAGACCCTGTAGACAACAGCCGTGAAAGTCTACGAACTTCTTCCGTAAATTATATAGATCTTCCTCAGTTTTGTGAATCCCACAACGTGGTAATCACGATATTAAGGTATATCACGATATATAGTCGGTTTGCCTTATAAGTAAAGGTTATGAAATTTCGCGAATTCAATGACAAGCATATTAGAATCAAATATCCTCTGCATACTCAAGTCCCGACCATTTGTAAACTAGCTGCTACTCTGTGGAACAACAGACAGGGTTTGAGTATGCATGGGATATTTGATTCTAACAAGCAGGTCATTGGATTGGCGAAGTTTCACCATCTCTACTTATTAGAAAGTCGTCGTTGAAGTTAGTTCTATGGATTTCCTCGTTCACTGCCACGGCGTACTTACTGTTAAGAAATATGTCAATAATACTTGTTTGCCAAGTATAAAATATTCCAAACTCTAACATGCAGATTACAACTTCACAAGGAGTAAGTGCAGTAGGTGAGGTCACGAACTTATCGCGAAAATAATTTTGCCCCAGTTTGTTTCAGTGACCTACGTGCACAGATGCAGCTTTGCTTCATGGCTATTGGCAGAGTGTCGTCGTTAAGTGACGTCTCTCATTTGACTGCGCCGATCACAAAGGGGTTAGTGGAACACCACACGTCTCTGATTTGCGGAATGAACCTCAAGAAATGTGCGAATTCAAATCATCCAATCACTGACTATGAAACAGAACTGTCGACGTGCACGAAAGGCACTGAAACATATTTGGGCAGAATTATTTTCGCGAAAATTTCATGGCCCTAGGACAATAGGTTAAGGTGTTTAACACAACCCCTTTATTTATGAATCCTTGATGATTCAGCTAATATTTTTTAAAATGAAAAATGTGTTCCAAAAATGTTCACCGAACAAATTTTTTGTGGAAAACACTACATTGTTTCCAGGAAAAATGTTCCTCCATAATTATGTGAAAGATGAAACGTATATTTCTGTCGGGAAACCCTGTGAACATATTCGCCTAGCCGGTAAACTACAGACGCAGGAGTTCAGGTTATGTCAGATCAATTCATAAACTTCTGCCCTAGACGAAATCGCACTGACTGCAAAGCCATAAAACAACTCCCATGTGTTATAATCCGAGCAAAGAGAAAGTCGCTCTTATATTATTTTTATACTAGAAAGTTCTGCACTCTAGCATCGCAGCATTTTTCTTATCGGTGAAAATATCGCTAGCGTCGGAATATGGCGAGCGGTAGAACTTTTAATCTGCGTGTTTTAGATGAAAGTCCAATCGAGCGGCAGGTTACAAATTGCACAACAAGATGGAGTGTGCTGTGAGAAGCGCGGGAGATTGGAAAAACCGGCGGGGCATTATGGGTAGCGAGAAGAGTAGAAGGGAGAGTTCCTGTCGCTTCAGTAGGCATCCAGGTCTCTACCAGCCGTCACTTCAGATTCCTCTGATAAATTTCTGGACGGGATTCGATAACGCCTCCCGTGAAAGAACGTAGAGGAAGTGCCGTCGTAAATATCTGGGTCGCCAGATACTGTAATTAAAATAATTTGACAAGAAAAAAAAATAAAGCACATAGTCTAACCGAGAAAATGCGTGGTTTCACTAACCTGTAAGCTAGAAATACTAGTTCCCAGAGGCTGACATTAATATCTTATTGCTGTTTGCTGACATAGGGTCTGGAAATTATTGGGAAAGAAAAATTTCACTAGTTCAGTGACCTGTTAGAACCCATTGTTCCATGTACACTCAACAATCGTTATACCGTCTATGCATTCATTGTTCTGTTGTTCCAGTGAGCAGCAGCTAATGTGAAAATGGTCCTGGCTTGAGTATACACAGGACAGAGGGAGAGAGAGAGACATCTGAAAAATTCGCGTTTTCTTTTAGGCGTAAGCTAGAATTCCAGCATCTGTCGGTCTGTACCACGTACACAATGGACGTTGACTTACTCGACACTTCCTGGTAGTAGCTAAGCCAATAATAAAACTGTACTTGAATACAGGCCCATATCACTGTGTCAGCGAGCAGCTAATAAACAGCTGCTGTCTGCACGATTTCACACATATTCACATATGCTAGCCTACAGGTAAGTGAACTCGCAAATTTTTCCGGCCTGCATATATATATATATATATATATATATGTGTGTGTGTGTGTGTGTGTGTGTGTGTGTGTGTATTTCTGTGGTCGGTGCTGAAGACATGCTAACAACATAAACATTGTCTTGTAGAAAGTAATGTTTTTATTTCCTAAGCTCTTAAAGGAAAATTTCAATTATTCATTCTCACTGAACAGGAGTAATAAAGTTATCCGTGCAGTGTAAAATTAAATGATAGAATTTTAAAAGTAGCAATAATGTTTTGGTGTTAAAGAGTCATACCTTGCCCTAAAATGCATTCACATAATTTTCCAATAACTATAATCGATTCATGACCGGAAATTTTCGTGGGATCTCTGATCGGTATGCGAATCTCCAAGAATATCTGTGAACTTAAGCAGATAGCAGATGTTCTATGTTTCAGCGATACAGCATGATTGGGCATGGTTGTAATTGTTTCTTTATTATTAGTACAGCAATATCCAGGAGAAGTCAGATAAGACAAGGGCCAATTACGAAAGTGACACAAACCGTTGTTTCCGATCTAGCTTGTGATCGAATTTTTTATGACCCTGTTGTCTGTCGAGAGAAACGGAATTTAAAAAAAATGAACGTCACGTGTAAAAGGAAAACGTTATGACTAACCGATAAATGGAATAATTTCATAATTTCGCACACACAGTTTGTTATATGTTTAAAATGTTCTGTGTTACCTCGTTTCGATTTTAGAGCTCTTCCCAGAAACTTCAAAAAACAAGGATTAAGGCTCGGTATCATTCGCCATTTTGAATAATTTTATTTTTCACTATTATGAAATTATAATCTGATAAATGTTAAAGATGCGACAATACCACAAATTCTTGTTTACTTTGCGTTACAGTACAGATACTGCAATCTAGCTATTAACTTATAATTATGCCGCAGTATGTTTACCAAATTTTTTTTATATTGATGATTTACCCGACTGATTGCAACCTGACTATACATTACCAACTCAACTATCATGATAGTACTCTAACGCAAAGTAAAACGAATTGGTGGAATAGTCACCGATTTCACATTTTACTTCTCAGAATTCCAAAAAAGGTGAAAAATAGTAAAATTTGATATGGCGATTAAAAGCGAAAAATAGTAAAATTTAATACGGCGATTGGAACCAATCCTTAAGTTACATAGCGGGAAAGGTTTTTATTTTCCTATCAACATGGCCGTTGTCAGGATTTCTGTTACGGTGGATCCTGAACTTGGGAATGTCAAAAAGTAACACCGATCCCGCTTCTCCCAATAAAGCATTGGACTGGAGGTCTTTCTTCGGGAATAACGGGATTTTAAGGTACTAAATGGGGCTTTTTAAGTAGTTTCCTTAATGTGTGGGGGAAGAAGGACCTCTACTTTACCATTCTAATGGGTACGACCATTCTTACATGAATCCTCCCTTACGTGAATCCTCTCGGGCACTGAGAACAAAAACCTGCGTCACCAAGAACAGCCCTGTGACCACCCGGAATGGTAGATGTAGGTTCCTGCTAGAAGGGAGAGAGCCTAATATAAAGGAGTCGTACTCACAAAAAAACTCCGTGTGGTCCCTTTGAAGTTTAGCACACCTGCTCCCCCTTAGTTTCACCTCTCCCCAGCAAAGCGATGCACGATTGGCCACGTCCTACAGTTGGGCGGGTCCCTGTTGGTTCAACCTTCCAGTGTAGTTCCTTGTTCAGTGGTTGGCTGCCGGTTTCCTCCGCCACAATAAGATCTTTCTGTTCTTGGAAATCACGTGTTATTGGTGGGGCGATGCCATTATTCAGTGTCTTATGTAGACACAATGGCGGCTCGTGGGTTGTTGCCAGGTAGTACTGCAGTTGCCAAGAGCTGTACAGTGTTGTGCACTGGTTGACTCTACAGCCACTGACACGCTGATGTGCAGGTGCCCCTTACTACTGAGTGGTCACAACACATCTAGTAGCCGGCAAATATTTCATGCTCGTTGGTCTACGGCGCGTTCATCAAGAGCAGCCCTACCTGGCAACAACCCTCGAGCCGCCACTGTGTGCACATCTGCAAGCGGTTAGAACACAAAACTAACGCGAGAGTTAAATCATACAATCACTTACCATGAAGCAGAACTGCAGACGTGCACATAAGTAATTGAAACAAACTGAGGCAAAATTCTTTTGGCGAAAGATTCATAGCCTAATTATTGGGGACCTTGGCTTCGGATGTAAATATCTTCACATCCGTATATATCAAAGCACATCTGCAGCTCTCATACTGGACCAATCAGAATAAGAATACGTGTCCCTGACAGTGTTGCATAACTGCAGATGTGCACTTATGTAATTGTAACTACCTGGTCTAAAAAATATTCGAAAATCCGAGTACCCTACGTATTATTGTCAAAGACATAGAACTTTGAAGTCCAGGCTAGACTAAAATGCTTATAATACTGTTTAATTACAGCTATACACGTCTTTTGTCTGCTACTCCATTGAGTCGACAGGTTCAGCTGAGATTAAATAACACGGAATTTTAATTATGTTTTAATGCACGTTTGTTAATAGATTATCAGGGCGTGTCAAATACAGTTTTATACAACATAAAATGAGGCAGGAACGCATATGCGTTTGGATTCTAACTTAACCTAGAATTATTTTGAAAAACTTTCATGTTCGCAGTTGTGCTTTTAGTGGAGTATATATTTATTAAGCAGCTCTATGCTCTGTCACTGCAATAGGTCTGATTAGTTAAGCTCCTAAAACGCGACATAAAATGAGAAAAGGATTGTTCTGTAGATGCATACCGGCTTTTGAAGTCTATCTTTATCTGAAATTTATTCGTCAACATTTATGTTCTCCAATGGTAATAATCTAATGCAGCATTAACAGTTTGAAATGTAGTACCCCAAATAAAGTTAGTTTTCTTTGAATGTTTCATACAATGGGACAGAATAGCAAGCTGTATTATTGTGGGTACACGCCATTGCGATGGCGTATGTCCTCAATAATACAGTTTCCCAAATAAAGTGCTTCAATTCAGATATGTCAAAAATAGGGACCAGAAAAATTCGCGATTTCATTTAGGTTAAAGTTAGAACTTCACCAAATGTAAGTTCGTGTCACTTTCATAATTGGTAGTTGACTTATTTGACACCTCGTGTAAGTCGATGCATTAATAATAAAATTGTAACTAAATGCAGACCCATATCACAGTGTCAGCGAGCAGCTAATAAACAGCTGCTGTTTGTTTGAATGCACATATATTCTTGGACGCTAGCCTACAGGTCACTGAACCCTAGAATATTTCCGGTCTCCAGTCATAAAACGTAAACATTTATAAATGGAGATCTTCAGTGCTTGAAAACAGCATCAGTACAGACGACATCATCCCTGTCTTCCCCATTACCTCACAGTCATTAAGCAAATAACATAACTTCACATGCAAAGTAAAAAGAATTCCAAAAAAAAAAAAAAAAGCGCAAAATAATAAAATTTGATATGGCGACTGGTACCGAGCCTTAAGTTACATAGCTGGGAAGATTTTTATTTTCATATCAACAGGGCCGAAGTCAGGATTTCGGTGACAGTGGATCCCGAATTTGGGAATGTCACACCTAGCTTATTTTCGCGTTTCTATTTTCTTTAGTTTTCTTTGAGAAACATCTGCATTCCAAATTAGTATTTTATCAAAAAAAAATTCAATAAGTAGGTAAATACTACCCCAGAGCAAATCAATCACCTTGTGTTTTAACATCCTAGTCGAAAAATTAAAATGCTTTAAATGGGTAAAAACCAACAGACTCCTGAAACAATAAAAATTTGACTTTGTGCGATGCATACAGTATAACGTTGCCTAGTCCCTATATCAAATAAGTTCGTCAATTTACCTTTTGTTTATTGTGCGTCAACAACACTAAAACTTGACTAGTGAGTTCCTCAATTAAGTACACGTTATGTTTGTTCTTAATATAGAGACCAATAGATATTCTCCAGTAGGGTTTCGTCAATAATATTTCTGTAAGCAAAAAACAAGTATTATCTTAGAAATAATTGTGCAATAGGAGTGGGTGATATCGTTGTGTTGTATTGTTTGTGGTTCATACATTTTATATCTTTGTCTTTTAGCCAAAGCAGGCCTCAAAGCAGTGATGTCTGTTTTGGTCGCGGTCGTAGAAGAACAGGTCTGGACACTCGCCTATCTACCAATGTATTTTTCTTGATCCCCTTGTTATTTGGCTGTAGTTCGCCAAGTTACCGATAATATATGCGTGTTTGGGGCTACTATCAGGGCGGTCGGGATCAAACTCCGCCCACTTATTCCCAGCGTTTACATTGTAAAGTAAATAAATATTGCTGAAGCAGTAATTTAGGATTGTGAGCGAAGGGAGTGTTTCATAAATTGATAAAAAAAATTCGTTTTGATAAAAAGTGAGAGTGAAGTGAACGGAGTTTGAGCTCGACCGCCCTGATAGTAGTGCCAAACACACACACACAACATTCTCGGTAACTTAGTGAACTGCAGCCAAACAACAAGGGGGTCAAGTTTCCAGGCGAGTTTCCAGACCTGTTCTTCTACGACCGTGGTCTTGGTTGAATGTGTTTTTTTTTCTTATTTTTCTTATTTGGTTGTTCTAATTGTATTTTACCCGACTTCATCTATGGAATTTTGTGTAGTGTATGATCGTGTTGACTAAAGCGTACCGTGCTTATTTTCGTGTTCATATTTTCTTTAGTTTTCTTTGAGAAACATCTGCACCCCAATTTAGTATTTTATAAAAAAAATTCAGTCAGTAGATAAGTACTACCCCAGAGCAAATAAATCACCTTGTGTTTTAACATTCTAGTCGAAAAATTAAAATGCTTTTAATGGGTAAAAACTAACAGAATTCTGAAACAATAATAAATTTGAAAACTTATAAACATGCAAAGGGTGTACTTTACATGAAATGTTATTTAATATTTTTTTTTTCTGGAGATTCCGCACTCGGAAATATTCTCTGGGGAAATGGCGGAATATGATTTACGAGCATTACAATCCATTTTGATAATCTTCCTGCGAACGTGCATAATCACTCTAAATAGTTGCGTGTACCCGCGGCTACCGTGTCGATAGGGTATCTCTCCGATGATCGAGTCGGGGCTGACATTTAGAACAAAACAGTTGTGATGGTGGCCGATCATATTACATCGATCATTTAGTGATATGTCTGACAGACGACTTGTAGAACGGTGCGGTAGTAATGTACCCAGCTGATCTGATTAACGCTACGAGGTAATTTATTTAGAATAATGTAGTGACCACAGTAATAATAGGACATAATAATAAAAAATCATAATAACTAAGCCTACCCTATTACAGCTACAAACTTTAGTATCAAAAATGTGTAAAACATTTAATGAAACATGAGCTTAGTCATATCCATCTTCAGTATAAGGCCGCGGCCATAAATCTGGCAACACTGTCAAGAAGAGTCATTTTAACACTTTTTTTAAAGCTCTCCAACGGCAATGTATTTCCCTAATTCGTCGGCATGTAGACAAAATAACAAATTAGGGACAGCCTTTACCGTTGGCAAGCTAAAAAAGAGTGTTAAAGTTACCCTTCTTGACAGTGTTGCCAGATTTATGGCAGCAGTCTTCTACTAAAGATGGCTATGGTTTAGTGCATATTTTGTTAGTTAAAATGAATAGTTAACAATTTTGTGGCCGAAATATACATGTGTGACACAGTCTCGTGGGCCGAAATTTGGTGATGTTTTACAAAAACAACTGTCACTTGTACTCCTATGCTTCTAAGATTTTCAGTGATATTATATTTTATACTTCGGACACTTATTGTCGAAACTTCATATGTCTGATCTCTGTCGGTAACTTAGTCAAATATGTGTACTGAGCCTTCCCAATTTTCTGAAGGCCACAACGTGGTTTATCACGGTATTAAGGTTCCCGCCCACCTGCGTGTTAGAGACTCAGAAATGACGGGCACATAAGGTCGACCTTGAAACGCGCATCAAATGCCGCATCGCCTCAACGAACCAAGCCATGGACGTCTTTAGTAGAAGGTCGGAGTCTTGAATGTGGCAACGCTGCATCGGGGGCCTGCTGCTTGTCACTTCTTGGCCACCCAAAGTGTATAGATGCAGCTTTAGTGGCGTGTACATGTCTACACAAACTAGGACAACCAATAAGCGACCGGCAGTAGGCCTCCGATGCAGCGTTGCAACATTCAAGACTCCGGCCTTCTACTAAAGACGGCCATGGCCATAGCCATCTTTAGTGCAAGGCCGCGGCCTTAGACATGGAAACCCTGCACACAAGGGTCATTTTAACACTTGTTTTAGCTCTTCAATGGCAATGGCTGTACCTGATCAGTTATTCTGCCCTACACACCGGAGAATCAGGGGAAGTCTTCCTTTGGCGAGACAAAATAAGTGTTAAAATGACCCTTCCTGACAGGGTTGCCAGATCTAAGGCCGCGGCATTGTATTAATGATGGCAATGCCATGGCCAAGCGCTCAACTAACGTGTGAACTTCCCTCCGAGCCTACGGAACACCAAGCGGTGACCATTTAATTTTATTGGTTGAAAGTCTGCAACTAACTTCAGTGCAGTTCGCAATCTGAGTTTCACATACATCCGGTTGGTACATTTTGAAGTACTGCAGTCTGAAAAGACCGTTATTAGCCATGTTGGACAGCTGAGAAACAGTTTTTTTTAAATCATCGTGGTGTTTTAAGTATGTCATGCCAACCTTGTCCGAGGTGTTTTATTTTCATACGTTGGTACAACCGGCACACGCGGAATATTTTCGTAGAAAAAAATTTGCTTACGTACTTACAAATGTCCACTCACTGGGGAAGCAGCCAATGTACAAGCAAGCTGAGGACAGAGTGTGTACAGGATGGTTCAGTCTAAGCGGCTGGTTACTGAACCCGCGAAATTTTCGGGTCTCTAACCAATGTGTCCTCGCAAATTTGAAGTAAAATTTCCCTGACCTTTCCGTGATTTTCCCTGATGGAAACTCTACGTTTCATTGACTGTTATCTGTTCAGTGATTTGCTGATATTCCGATTTTCCGAAAAAAATTTAATCTTTAAAGAATTTTAATATACATAATTACACTGAACAAATTTAAATTTATAAAAGCCTTGCATATGAAATTTCGTAGTGAGTATGATAATAGACTAAATAACATTCTGAAAAAAAAAATATTCTACAGTCTATGTGATAGCACATTGGTATATAAAGTCCCTCTCTTCTTTTCAGATTTCTGAATCTCTAGGTAATTTTCAATACTTTTTCCAAGATTGTAAGAAAAATCACTGACTAACCCGAAACAGTTTCAAGTTCCCTGACTTTTGGATGATTTCCCCAGACTTTCCAGAAAGTGAACACAATGTCTCAACCCCTTTGGCATGAATGAATTAAGTTTGTGCAATTATGAAAAGAAAACGCATTTCAAACAATGTTTCTATCAGTTTAAAAATTATGTTTGCTTATTGGAAACACGATTTTCAAGACTCTTTAAATGACTAAAAAAAAAAAAAAAAAAAAAAATACTTTTCCAAACTACCGTATCTTGGAACATCCCAACCGGATTTGAAAAACACAATAATAGAAACAAGTGCTGGAATTTGAACCATAAATATCGCAAATAAAGTAATACAATCACCACTTTAAGTCCCATAGGAAAGTGAATAATAGTAAAGCTCTGCGCGCCAGTTGCTGGGTTTGCGTGTAGAGGCGATAATGTATTACATAAGCCGACCAACGTCACTCTTAACGCTCCATCGGTTTTGTGCCTCAATTACGCCAACGCAGCCTACCTAGATAACAACCTGAACAAGCAGGAGCCAAACATACATGAGGCTGGCACCAACAACTTCGGGCAGCCAATAAGCGGCGAAATTCACCCGTATCAAATGAGCCGACACGTCACTTCACGCCTATATTACTATTTAGACTGTCGTATAGTCTGTTCAGTTCAGATTAATTCTACTACACGTCAGAAAAACTGTGTTTTCTTACGAGCGAGTTAGGTGAAGGGAAAGATTTTACCTCTAGTTGTGCTGCAATCGCTAACGTACCTAAAAAAAAAGAAAAAAAAACACGAAACCGTAGTAAATCTAATTTTAACTAGACATGGTAAAGAGAAACGTCATTTGATTTAATTTTAAAGTGAAAAACTAACAAAATTTGGTTCCAAATTATCAACTTCATGTAACGCAAAATTCAGGAAAGCTCTGTGATTGGTCAGTTTGCACATCTTGCCGACACCAGCGCTCAAGCGACGGAAATTACCCCTGTGACAAACTTTTAACATTGATGTTTTCCTACCTGTAGTAGACTTAACCGTAGTTCAGTCGAGTAGACGTGCCGTTCAGTCCCATGTGCGTTTAGTTAGTACTAGAGTCTCACTCGTGTGGTCGGTCAAACAGGCGCTCCCTATTACAAACCACGCTTCCTCGTCGGATAGAACCATTTCACATGTTTATTGCGCTATTTTGATCTCAGTTCCAAGCCAGTGGCGTCGCGTGGAGTGTTCCAAGTTGTGCGGTACTCAGCAGTGACTATACACAACACTGAGTTGTCTGAGGAACCATTTGACTTGAATGGTCAGGAACATTCCACAGCCAGTAGCATACAAGAGGCAAGGTACTTATAATATATACACCTTGGTCTCTGCAACAACACAACTGCTGAAAGTGTATAGTCACTGCTAATACCGCACGCCTTGGAACACAGCCAAGATACGCCACTGTTCCAAGCAATTACACTCTGGGGCATTCAACATGCCACGTGATTACAAATCAATAACTTATACTGGAACAAAGCACAATGTACACATTTCTGTCTTTGAAACATGATCTTTAATTTAACTAAATGCTTTGAGAAATTTTGAGACTGTGTACAGTCACACGATACACAATTTTGTCAGAGCGTTTTTTAAATAATGTACCGTTTGCAAGCAAAAAAATTTGCTTTATTTTGGCTTATTTTGACTGCAAAATGCGTAATACTTGAGGGGCAAAAATTTCAAAAATCCGTTTGGTGTATTGTAACAGAAAAATTTTAACGATGATATATAATTGTTAAAGCTGTTTGAATTAATTTTTCATGTATGTATTAATTTGCTTTAAAAAATATTGTCTAAACCACTGCGAAACTAAAGAGCGAGGCCTTAATTCATATTGTTTAAACTTGTAAATTTTGTAAATAGTGTATTATTTCCCTTTGTGACTATCGTATTGAAACTGTGTATGGACACAAAGTTTGTATTTCCCGCACTGCATTTCGTTGCCGTGAGATTGGCAACGCTGTGGCGTTGTCTCAAGAGTTGGCGAACCTGGTGTCCCAGGAAAAAAATAACAGACGTTCGTCGGACATCATTGTGTTTAGTGCTTTCGTGTCGGCTCGCAGGCAGTTGATGTCATATCTTTGCATCTTCGCACAGAATTTGAAATACAGTCCATTTCTATATCGTGACTAAACTAATTATAACATCGGATATGCATCAGTTAGGTAAATCGACACTAACACTTATAAGCGCCTGTTACAATTGAAGGTCAGCTGAAAAGCAAATGGAACACTCATTAAAAATTTACGAGTTCCATGCAGGAATACAATGACAGTCTTGTACTCTACACTCCGATACAAGAGATTAGGCGTTATGACTACAAATTACAGCACAATGAAATAATGACTCCGTACCAAGCCACTCATTCACCGTTAATTACGTCAATTGAATACCCATTAATGTTTTTTATTGCGTATTTGCTAATTTTGTTCGATTATATAGTACTGCAACAAAATATATAAATTAGTAACAGTAATTATGTCAATTATATTTCAGGGTCACACTGCGTCTTACCTTTATTATACATAGCTCAGTGGGTTACAATACTATTTCCCCATGCCCTTAAATAGTTTTACAAGTTTCACACAAGAATCGTTTAAAATTCTTCTAGTGCATTTTTAACGATCTTTAAGTTTATGTGCAATCATAAAATACAAGTTGAAAAATGTATTTTAACCAGACGTTTAATTGAAATAATTTAAAATCTGCAGTTCTTTGTTGATTTAATATTGTAAGTAGTGAATTGTACAACTTCCTTCAAGGAAAGTAGAAAATAGTTTGGTACAACACTATGCAATTACATGTTATAAGGTTTTTTTTGTTGATACCAGCGGCGCGGCGTAGTCAGGATTTTCGTAAGGGGGAACGGTGTTTAACATGGGTATAATATAATGAACAACGGCCACCGCTTTAAATTGGGGGGTCCAGGGGTCCTCACCCGGGAAATTTTGAATGTCAAGGTTGCAAAACTGTGCTGTAGGAGCAGTTTTTCGTAGCGAAACCTTTAATATTACTAGAGGCACGTCCATTTCGCAAATACATTCCAGGTCAGGTTGAACGCCTAAAATATATACTTCATAATCACGTGTGTGACTTACTGGCGGCTGTTAACGAAACGCACTTCACTACTCCAAGCCAGTAGTAAGTTAGGAAATGATTCATAGAGCTATCACTTGTAATGTTGTAAGCCAATGAATAATCGACTGTATCCAGAGCGTGTACAGGACTGAGCAATCTAGGCTACTGCCAGATGAATCCGCGAAATCGACGTACCTCTAAATATTACACTGGTGAAAATTTTTTTTATATTCAATATGACTGTTTTTTTTTTTGTTTTTTTTTAATTTTTGTGGCTTATTTTTAGAACTCCCAAAACCCCTCCCTGGCTGTGCCCCTGGCTGATACACGGGCGCAATGAATCTGCATCCACAATGTGTGTGTGTGTGTGTGGTGGTGGAGGGAAGAAATGTGACGTAGAGCGGGGGACAGTAATTGCACATGGTGGGCTTAGCCCTGGAAGATGGACGACTCTTCTGCTGGTGTGGGTGGGGGGAGGGAGGGGGGTGATAGCGCCTGGTCTCGCGACGTTAATGGCCCGGGAGAGGGTGCGTGCGACGCCTGGATCGTCGTTGTAAGCGTCGCGACGCCATGGCCTTCATTAAGCCCTCGTCGTCGTTGGTACTTCTTCCTTGGCGCGCTACACCGACGATAAACAGCCTCCTATACTCTCTCTCTCTCTCTCTCTCTCTGTCCATCTCTCTCAGGAACTACGGTTGGCGCAGTGGGTAGAGTACTCACCTCCCATCAAGGCGAACTGGGTTAGATTCCTAGCGTGGTCGGTCCCCAGATGTTCGCAAAGTGGGAATCATGCCGGACGATGCCGCTGATCGGAGAGTTTTCTCGGGGATCTCCCATTTCCCCCGTCCCTTCATGTTGGTGCTGCTCCACATTATGTCACCCCTCACCAATGCTAAAGACCTAGAAGTTTCACGCTCACCAAAATATCTTCACCTTCATATATATATATATATATATATATATATATATATATATATATATATATATATATCGCTGGTCGCAGATAAATAAACTCTAAAACATTATTTTTTAGTTACATATTACTGATAATCAATACGGAAAATCGTACTACAAAACAACAATTCTACATAAAAATATTAGCCAACTTTATAATAAAACATTTACCCAGAGCCGCAGTTAAATTTACCAGAATTCGGGGTCGGAAAATGTTCTTCTAAAATACGTTACATAAGAAATATTTTTTCTCGGAAAGTTAGTAAAACTTGTTATCTGAGGATGCTGTTTTAATAGGCTTCGAGAAGTAAACAATTTTAAACTGATGATTTTAGCTCTTGTACTTTTCGCTCTTTAAAAGGAGGCTCCTGCAAGTGGTTATCTGAAAAATGAAGTACTTTGGAGTATAGGCCTACCCATATGGAAGCAAACTAGAGCTTTGGAAACATAGTTTCTTTCCAGGAGAGGCAAATAGATATTATCTGTACACGCCAATTTTTACTTAAGAGTGCGTGGTAGATAAATAAACGCTGAAGATATCAACTATTTTCTACGCTTTTTTCGAAGTCAATATGGATAAAATACTCATTGACAATCCTAGATAATGGTATTTGCCAACTTTATGAGCAAATATTTATCTAGAATTACTAATTCGTTACGCGTGATCTCTTGCGCCGCTGTTAAATGTACGAGGTTCCGGCGTCAGAGATTGTGCCTCAGAAGTTCGTAACATTGGAAAACAATTTTGTTTAAATCGTTGGCTAAAACTATTGTCTCGAATTGCTATTGTTTAATTTTTGCAAATTGCCTTCAAAAAACCAACAATTATGGATTAATGCTTTTAGCGTTGTATTATGTAACACGCCCTCTTAAGTAATATCGTGTAACACTAGAGATAAAAAATAGTGAAAATTGCTAAAAATTGAGTTCAGAGCACTGACACTCAGTCTTAAAAAAAGCAAAGCCTAAAAATGTATCCTCGAGTCTTTAGTTCTATCCTTTGGTTTTTGACACATAAAATTATAACGAACCGCGGTTTATGAAGGTAAGGTCTTGTCACTGAGGAATAAAGTGTGATTTTTTTTTGTCGCCGTGGAAGTTTTGTCTTGTTTTGTTTTTCGCTTAGCAAGTTAACACAGTTTAAACTGTATAGCTGTTATCGGAATCGCCTGCATGAAAGAGGAACAAATTTGAAATGTAGATAATATATACGCAATTTTGTATCGGAAAATATTTTCAACAATAAAATTTAGTTTTTCAATCTTTTACACGTAAACACACATTGCAGCGATTCTAAAACTTTGTAATACCAGCCTACCATATTAAAATCGTTTTATATTAATAATTGTAAAAATTGAAACATCGCCAGATGTAAACAAGACAAAGCTTCCACTAAATTACTACTAGTGCTCGGCGACAAAAGGGAGTCACTTTCTCTTGCTGAAGAGCATACACAGTTTCAAGACCTCTCCCTCTTAGATCGTTTATCAAACTGTTACATATCTAAGTTCTGTGCCATTTAGCTTTAAGGCCCACTCTTACTCGTTCAACACTTAGCTAATCGCCTTTGTGTGCAAGATTCTCGACTGGCGTCTGTCTTCTACTTGAGAACTTTCCTTAAGGGTGTTCAGGTGGGGAAAAATCGTAAATTTTTATTTCGATAAAAACGGTTAGTTTTGTAGACATTACTTGAGAGTAAATTTTCCTCTTACGAAAAAAAAAGCCAAGCCAGTTTTCCCATAGTGGCATTTTAAAGTCAAAATGTGCATATTTTTTACTTCACAAAAGATTTTTAAACCAGCAAACACAACGTATTGGAAAAAAATCATCTCGGAACAAGTCACAGTATACAGCTTGATGCATTTTAAAATCTACTATGAAATATTTTTGTAAAAAAATTACTAAAAGTAACTGAAATGTTGCAAACTGTTTACTTGTTTAAATACAAAAATGTGTTGAAATTGGTTTTTTTGCATATCTCAAGCAGTCGCGCATGACATGTAATTATATAACGAATTATTTCGTTTCATAGTGTATATTGGTTTTCATGTTTTGTATGAAGTAAGAATATGTAAATTTTGGCTTTGAAATCACCGTTGTGGGAAAACTATTTACGTATATTTTTTTCTGTTTCAGGAAAATGTACTCCTAAGTAACGTCTATAAAAGCAACAATATTTTAACAAATATAAAATTTTAATAATTCACTACTTGGACACCGTTAAGGACGTTCGGTAGGCCCAAACATTCTGTTCGGTATACTTATTTATTGTGGAATTATGACGAATTATGAACGCCACAACGAGTAATATTTTGACACGGCTTCATATCAAGTAGGCGTATGTGTTTAACTCTCAGCGTCTAGGGAATCTACCAACAAATCACAGACGTATTGTGGCGTAGGATCCTTGTTCTGATAACAACGAGGCAGAGCTGCAGATGCGCGCGTAATGTATTGAAACAAGTAGACAGTAATTACGCCTGTAATAACGAAGAGAACCACAACACTCAGGACAAATAAAAAATGGGAATTTTCTAGACTGTAATTAATGTAATTTATCCCATCAAAAACATACGAGACATTTCAATTTGTATGTAAATATATAATTACCCACAGACCCGTGATTTTGATGGATTACAGATTATTTCTCATAGCTTCTTACATAGAAAATTTTTGCAAATTTAGATACAAGTAATTTCACAATTTTACAAAAAACGTTACAATTTTTCAATTTATTTAATCTGTAACATATAATTATTTTAAAGTTTTTAAAGATAATAAAACATTTTATAATTTATTTTACAATGCATTTTTAAAATATTTTACAGATTTATGACTTAGTTCAAGACTGCAACAACTCAAAATTCCTAGAATTTATTGATTGGAGTTTAAAAGTTTCCTTACTGGCTATTGCGCAGCATATCTTCTGTCTCAAACAGTAAATATAAATATAATTTTGTTCTAAAAGTACACGATTGACAGATATGAAAATTTTTCGAACTTAATAACTTTAAAAAATTTCATCATTTGAGATGTTCCCGTATTGAAGTGGGCCATCGAGTATTTGTAAAAAGTACAAGAAATGCATTGTAAACTTCATACAGAGTAGTGTTGTATCATGTATAATTAACGCGTGTGGCAGGTAAAAGTGCATGATTGACAATTGACAGATATGAAAATTGTTCAAACTTAGTAAGAAATAACTTAAAAAATGTCATCTTTTGAGATGTTCCCGTATTGAAGTGGGCCATCGAGTATTTGTAAAAAGTACAAGAAATGCATTGTAAACTTCATACACAGTAGTGTTGTATCGTGTATAATTAACGCGTGTGGCAGGAACCATCTGTGTGACACGTGGCACGAAGACATCATCTCATCTACGTCCTGAGCCGCAGCACATGTCCAAGACAAGCACGTAGGGCGTGCAGACAAACGGCCTGTGTTGGCGGTAATGGCGCTCCCAGAGACATGCCCCTGCATTAACTGATTGGACCAGCAGGAGGCTGCTCTTCTGTTGCCAGCCAAGATAAACAACCCTCTTGCTAGGAACACACTGCCACTTCATGAGAAGCTACTTGAGTGCCACCTGACTTTGTTTCCTCGCGTCAACACAGTACTCGTGTTTACTGTCTTTCAAAGTGTCTCGCAATGGTGTGCATTAATTGGTCGTAGTTATGCTAACGTGAACAAATCCACAGTTCACTAGAACTGAGATATTCAAGGTCAAAATCTACTGTGTGTATCTAACCCTGTGTAAATAAACACTTGAGGGTCTTAGATTTACAGCGGTTTAAGTCACTTAAAACCGTTTCCTCGTAAAAAAAATTTGTAAATGGAATTCAGAAATTCAGTAAAGAGCGAAATATTTGTTACAGATTATTCTTTCTGAAAATGTGAATACTATGACTAAAAACAACACTACTAAATAATTGCGCCTTACACTTCTATGAATTTTTCCCCCTCAGTTTTTCTGAGCTTTTGTTATCCTTGAAATATTATGATTCAATGCTTGTCCTTTTTCTAGAACATACTTTAAAACCGCTTCTTCTACTTGGTATGATATTTTTAAAATTAATTATTTTGTGAGTTGGTTCTTTTTTGCATTACTACGTCCAATTTGTGAAATACTGTAGAGAAGCGTGCCTGAGAAAATCTTCTATGTACTTGTGTGTTTTTATCGTTGTATTGTCTCGTCTTGTGTCCATGACGTCGAAATTGGATCATTCGGAGACACTAAAATAAATTCTGCAGTACTTTGCTTCAGTCTCTTACACTCTTAATCAGAATTAGTGAATATTCACTTATTCAGGCCGATGGGTGGAGCACTATCAACAAATTTAATCAGTGAGAAACTATTAATTCCGATAAAGAGTGCCAACATTCCACAAGTTAATTAGGTAATATCCACAGATTTTCCAGTAATTTATCACTTATTCAACAAGTGAAAACTGTTCTTTGAAAACAGCTGAAAAAAAAACTGCGAATATTCACTGACTCACTCGTGAGATGATGGCTATCTTAAAGGAAATCCGTGAATATTTACTAATTAAACAGTGACAAATTTACTGATTCAAATTGTTGAAACTGCTCTATCCAGTGAATATCCACTAATTCATATTCAGCGTGTACGTGATCATCCGCATCTCAGCCTCATGGTTTTTGCCAGAATGTACAAGTACCGAAGCGATAATTATTTTGACTGAGCCAATCAGAACTAGGTTCCTGGGACACTGCATGTATGTGATTTGCGGATAGAACCCCGAGACTAGATTTAAAAACAGCCAATCACTGACCACGAAGCAGAACTGCAGCTATGCACAAAATTCACTGAAACTCTACGTACTTATCGTAACTCACAAGCAATAAAGTTCTGTCAGCAGCATACACAGTTATCATTTCTGTTTTTTTAATCGGTTTCATTCCAAGCTATAAATAAGATTTAAACTAGCACTCAAATTTGGCGAGGAAATTAAACTATACACTTACCAGGTTTTTCTTTCAGTAGCAAAGAAACTGTCATAAAATTCTCGACAGCTCTACTTGAGAAAGTCTTGAAAGTGTTAGTAGAATTTTGTCTAGAGCATGTAATTATTTTATTTTATTCTTCTTTGCTTAGGCCGAACAAACGAATATTCTCTCTAAAATTAAGCTCGGTAGTGAAATTATGTTTACGTACAGGATGCAGAAACGTTTTTCGGTTTCTCGTCCTTTGTTGGTAGAGGTTTGGCGAATGTCGTTAGAGAGCTATGGACGTTATTTCTTATTTGGATTTCACGGACTGAAGTAACCCTGTAATTTGCTTGTTTCTCTGAGGGAAAGAAAAGTAAACAAGGAAAAATGACAGGGAGGACGTTCCTACGCCATTTCAAAGCTAAAACGTTCACTTCAAATACCTATATTTTTTATTTCTTTTTTTCACTTGATAACCGTAGAGACATTACTGAAATTTTTATAACTGCCTCGTCATAGTTGACGACAATTTTTTTTTATCATTTCAGAGCCATTCTTCGAATGCTAAAGTAGAAACCTCAGAAATAATACGTCAAAGGTTTTGAAGGCAGTGTTCAAACACCTTTCTCCGCCTTGAAAAACTTATTACTTTTTTTGAAAATAATTCAGTGTATGACAACACATATCCTCATTTCTACTTAAACTTTCAGTTAAATTCAAAAACGTTTTGAAATAACGTAAAACCGGACCGGGTTTAAAAGAACGTGTTTAAACGTAAACTATAGAACGTACATTGTAACGAACAGGCAAACGTACACATAGAACACATATATTACACACATTACATAAACATTGGCCAAATTACGCACGTTACACAGATTACACCAATTACACGCATTGCAAACATATTACAAACAAATTAAGCACATTTTACATACATTACACATATCACAAGTATCATGCATTATACGCACATTTCCTACATTACATACAAATTACAGATTTTGTCATTGTTAGGATTCACGAGACTATAGTATGTTTTCAAAAGCCTGTTCACTGCTATTAAAATTAAACCGTGTATTTAGTAACACGGCATGTAACCCTGGGACTGAGGTATGATTAGGTTATAGTTTACAGCGACTTGACTAAACTGTAACTGAAGTGGCGTGTGAACGATGGTTGCGTGTGTCGGCATGTCAGTCGTGCTGAAGTGACGGTTTCCTCAGAGAACAGCAGGTTTTATTGCCTCAGTCCTCAGGTCCATCGCAGCCTCGTGCATTCTTTACAAGCGCCTGTCAGGGCCGACTCTCAAAGCAGGGACAGCCTTTCTTCAACGACACGACACCAGCTCTTGTTATGCTCGTCACTTTCGCTCTGAAGTAAACTCCCGGGTGAGAATCTATCTCGCGAGGCTTGTCAGCTCCTGGCTCGTCTCGCAAATCATGACTGCTGTGAGTGATTTATCGTTACGTACCAGAAAACAACGCAAAAATAATAGAAGACTGGTTTGAGACAACTGTCCGTTTCATTTTCTTTCAGAGGCGGATCCAAAGGGATCCAGGATCCACGGAAACTAAGGCTCTTTAACCATTACAGGTTAACTTATCTTTAAAATATTACAACTGCTAGAACTGATGAATTACATTTTTCTTAGTGAGGAAACTCCCTTCAGAAACACTATTTAGCATAATAAAATCCTACATTTCCTGGGAGGGGGGCTTAAATCCCCTTATCGGGCTGTCTGTTCATATCTACTTTTAATAGTTGGTGAACCTGGCCCGTAAGCAGTAATGTAGCGTGATACGGAAATTATTATTTTTGTATAAATATTTAAAAAATGTTTCCAGTGCATTTATCTACTACATGCTTCAAACTGTGTCGTTTGCTATTAGAAACATGATTTTTGGTAACACTACAAAGACTTTTTGTAAAATTTACAAAAAAACTTGTATTTTTACAAACTTCTTTGTATATTTACAAACATTTCTGTAAATATACAAACAAATTTTTTATATTTACAGCTAATATCTAGTTAAGTTTACAACATTTTTTATAGTGTTCCAAAAAACATTTTTGGAAACTAGTTTCCAAAAAAATTGTTTGTAAAATTACGAAATGTTTTGTACAATTTGTTAGGTCTCTTAAGTTTATTTTGTTTCAAGTCGAAAAATTTGCTCATGAACGTTTATTTGACTAGTTCGCAAAGGTGTTTGCGATATTTGTAACCACTTTAAAAGGTTTCTGACATCTTACTTTCATTACCTGACTGATTACGTTCTGATAATAGTTTACAAGATTTTCCTTGTAAATGTACAATTTTTTTTACTCTGAAGGGTTCCTACTCATTACTTCTTCGAGGTGCTGTGAACCAACGGCCGAATACAATAAAATGCAGACTTGTTTCAAGTCTATAATGTTCTGACTTTTCTCCAGCAATATTTACTGGTTAGTATCATTGACGTTCATATTTCTATTTTTTTGTGCGTTCTTGTAACAACGGCATGGTTGTTCACTTTTTATAATATGCAATCTGTTTCCCTTTAACAATAACACCTGAGGGATTGGTCAAAAACTAAGTTGTTAAAAAACTTCCTAAAGAGTATTGGGAGATTTTAACACGTACACAACACGGGACTGTACCATGCTTCATCCTGTAAACAGGTCAAATTATCAGTGACGTTACTATACATTTCTGGTTAGACTAGTATGTATTTACAGTTTCTTAAACATATTCGGAACACTTAATTTATGAATGGGAACAATACTCCATACCTCCTTTCTTAACACTCCTATGCATCGATGTGCTAAATTTACAAGTAATTTTTACGCCGTATGACATGTTCACAGTTTTTTTTAAACATAAATCTGACATTTAAAACTTGCGTTTTTTATGTTCAGTTACCTACCTGCATCAGTTCATTTAAAATATAATTCTGATACCTTTTTTTTTTTCAGGAACTGTGATCATAGCAATCTTTTTGAGGAACACTCTGTCAAATATATAACTATTCCAAACAATTACCGCAGCAATGTAAGTAAAGAGCGGTTCCCGTTAACAATTAACGTATTTCGTGTTTCAGCAATGTTTTGTTTAAAAAAGTTTAACAACTGACTTCATTTTTCACAGTGGTTTATCAGAAGTATCTTTGTAAGTATCCCTCAAGTACATAGAAAGTTTTGAGGAGAAGGAAAGTGCGTCGGAGCAGATAAAAACGCAGACGTTTCGGGGAATGATTAATTTGCTGTACAAAACCGGCCATTCCGTGACGCTCGAAATTAATTTAGTTTGTTTTAAAAAAGGTTTACTGCCTCGTACGAAATTAACGACTCGTGAATGTAACGCTGCTTCCCAGGAGAAGATAGCACACCTTGTTTCAACTTTTATCACGTTTGATGTTTGGGCGCTTTGCTGTTTTCCACCCGTCTAGAAGACGCGAGAAGCAAAGTTTGCGTGAACTTCTGGTGAAATTAATTTGCACGGACGAAAAACCATTTACTGGAAAACTGAAGAGGCGTACCGCAGAACGGAGCTTCTGTGAAACTAGGACATTTTTACATCTGCGAAGTACATAGTACAACTTTAGGCCTGCGTTTTCAGTGGCCTTTTAACGTTTTGGTAAGCGTATTCATGATTTATAATTGGTTCATTGGCTTCTGCCTTGTAACGTAAGTTTAACTATAAATTGCAATTATTTAAAGCTAGAAAAAATAACTGTATCACTGCAAAAAAGTTACAAAAATATGCTAGAATTTATTTCCGGTTTTTAAATAATTTCTTTATACTTTCAAATGTTAGTTACTACAGTCTGAATTGTAACACAAAAGTGCAAAATCTTCATAAACATAACATGGTACCATATATTATTATATTTCTCAAAAACCTCTTCGCGAATACGCTGTAATTATATTCGTTACGAAATAAACTTGGGAATCATATGAAATAATTTTAGGTATTTAAAAGTTTCTGGTAGCATTAATAATTCTTTTGAAATGAGTTTTAAAGGTTCTCCTGTATTTAAAAATATCTAAATAGACAAATTTACACAAAATTAGGCAGTTATGGTTAACTAATTTCGTTTCTCGCACATTATTTTATTAGATTCTGTCGTGAAGAAGCAGTGTCCGAAAAAAAAAAAAAGAACGTGTTCAGGACGTGTTACAATTTTAAATTGTACGACATAGTTTTGCGTTAATACTATTATAATTTAAATGGTGTGTG
Organism: Medauroidea extradentata; assembly: GCA_003012365.1. NCBI lineage: Eukaryota > Metazoa > Arthropoda > Insecta > Phasmatodea > Phasmatidae > Medauroidea > Medauroidea extradentata. The sequence goes on along the minus strand of PNEQ01084017.1, from coordinate 49,255 downwards.
CCAGAAACAAATTTGTATCAGCATACATAGATAATAAAGAAATATAAAACCAAAATTTTATGTCTTATGAATTTTTTACGTTTGTAAAGAAAAGTATAAAATTCTAAGATCAAAAATTTTGAAAAGGCAAGTAATGACGGAAAAATTAATACAGAACATGACAGAATTTCACTAGAGTGCTACTGAATAAAACCGGGTACATTATAACATAAGTTGCAATACAAGGTAGCGTGATTATTGTCGGATTAATCTGCAGTGTATATTATATTTAGCATGACGCTGGAACTTGGTTGTATGAGCTTACAAAGGCAGTTTTGGTGAATACGCGGACACTGTGTCAAATAAGAAACTCTAGTTTTTGACACATGTGTTGGTTGTCCTGTATGAACACCGAGTGAGTTGGAGCCGTGGTAACACTCCCCTCGCATTAGGTAGGATCCAGGTTTGATCTCCGGCTCATCCTGATTTCGGTTTTCCAGGGTTTTCATTATGGGGGAGTGTTCAGATAATTTAATTGTATTTTCAGTTTTTGAGCCATAGCAGTTATTCAAATTGTATTATCAAAATTTTCTCCCAACAATCCATAGGATATATTCTTTGTAAAATTGCTTGACATAAATAATAATGAAATCAGTCTTTATTTGGCATGTAGAATTAATGCAAGAGAATTCTTGAAAGTTAACCTATATTAGCCTTGAAATATTCTACGTGACAAAGTAATGAAAGATTACATAGTTTACCAAGAATATATATCCTATGCTTTGTTAAAGAGTAAGTTTTGATAATGCAATTTGAATTAATTTTGTGGCTCAAAAACTGAAAATACAATAAAATTGTCTTACACTACCCTTTAAGGTTCTTATTTAGGTAGGTTGCGTTGGTGTATGTGAGGCACAAACCGATGGAGCGTTAAGAGTGGCGTAGGTCGGCGTATGTAATGTATTATCGCCTCTACACGCAAACCCAGCAACTGGCGCGCAGAGCTTTATTATTATTCATTTTCTTATGGGACTTTAAGCCGTGACCGTATTATATTATTTGCGATAATAATGGTTAAAATTCCAGCGCATATTTCTATTATTGTGTTTTCGAATCCTTTTTGGAATTTTCCTAGATACGGCAGTTATAAGAAGCTGTTTTATTTTATAGCAATTTCGAGCGTCTTGAAAATAGTGTTTTCAATTAGCGATCCTATTTTTTTAAACTGATAGAAACATTGTTTGAAATGTGTTTTCTTTTCGTAGATGTACAAACGTAATACATGTTGAGATGTTTCTCTCAAACATGATTAAGTTAGGTCTACTTGTAACTTGCTGCAATGCGTTTCAAGAGCAGGTGGATAGGAATTTTAAACTGGACCTGCTCAACTCCCTCATTTTTTTCCCCTGTCTTCCTCTACTAAGACCGTGAGCTATTCGAGGGCAGGTAAAACGAAATAAATAAAACAAATAAAAGAAAAAAATATATCCTCTCTCTCTTAACGTTGTGTGGGAATTTATTATTATTGATTAAAACACCGCAGTTTATTTCCTTTGATACTTCGGAAACTCCGACTTGTTCCGTCAGTCACACGAGAGGTGATACGCTGTATTGTTTATCGTGTTAAATCTTTTAATCGCGACTTCCTGTGAATTTCCGCGAATTGTCCCGTGAGACGCGTCCACTCTTCGTGAAGGTTGCAGCAGAGTCTCTCTATATATGCGGCTTACTACAATCGTCCGCGGTGGCTCCGCAAGGCGCGTCCACCCTTCGTGGAGGCTGCCGCAGGAGTCCCCTTAACTTTCACCTTCGCGCCTACGTGGTGAACTCTCCTAGGACCGCCCCCATGTTAACTTTAAAACCAATCGCGTCTCTCGTGGGTGACGACGAAAACGAACCCTGACATTCCTCCGTATCAATTTATTGCATATTTTTAAAATTCACACACATTAACATTGATGCCCCTTCTATAAAATTCTGATGCATAATTATAAAGTTAATATTAAATTGCACAGCAGGGGGGTGTTCGTAGCCACGCCTCTAGGTGCCCTAATTTTCAGCATCCAAGCTGCGCGTCCCTCGTCAGCTCAAGACTGTTCGCTCGCTTTCACCCCATGTTTTCCTAACTTTACCTCTCCTGCTGTGTTAAGCGTCAATCTGCCGTGACACAATGCCACAATTCTCTCGTCATATACTGCACTTCTCGCCAGTACTCAAAACTAAATTACACATGAATTATTTTAAACAAAATATTGCAATTGAGTCACATAAAACAAACAATCCTAATCGCAGTGCAATTTCAACTGGCTTTCTACGACCATTCTAACCTAATTTACAGTATTTACAGTATATATGTTATTTATTTATATTTAAAGGCTATATGCCGGTTACAAAACATAGTATTTTCTATACCATAAATCCCTTAACATGAGACCTGCAAGTTTGTTCTTATTATCTGAGGGCAAACTGGACTCAAAGTTACTGTGTATTAATCTTACTTCTGGTGTTGTTTGGTAGTGTGCAATGTGCGAGCGCCGGAAGGACTTTATCAACCAACGATGTAAGGTGAACTGTGAAATGCCCACTATCCTGTGATGCAGGCACACACAAATGTTAATGCTAATACGTATTGCCACTAATTTTTGGTGAAAATAGTTATGCACTGACATGTTTCAATGCCGTACGTACAGCTCTGCTTCGAGATTATTGGCAGCGGTGTGTCAGCGCAGAACCTTCTCTCACTTCACTGCACCAATGAGAACTATGTTGCTGGTACACAACACGTCTGTGATAAGCGGGTAGAACCACAAGAGAGTTACAAACAGCCAATCACTGACAATGAAGAACAGCTGCAGATGTGTACGTAGCGCTCTGACACAGAATTGCGAAAAAAAAATTTGTCACCAAAAATCAGTGACTAGTCATCAGTTTCATATATTCGTCGGGAACGAGGCCGAAGGAAAAAAGTAACAAACTTGTCAGAAAACAAGGAGCATATTTCGTGCTACTATGCCTGTTGTTTGTAACGCCAGCTGCCAACGAAAAGTCAGCTGAGGCTGGAGAACACTTAGGATAGTAGAGTTTATGTTATAAGTATGGACTGGAAAATTTCGTGAATTCAATGACCTGTAAGCTAGAATCAATTATACTGTTCATACTCAAGCACTATTTGTCCACCAGCTGCTACTCAGTGGAACAACAGACAATGAACGAATATACGGGATTGAGTATGCATATTACAATTGATTCTAGCCTACAGGTAGTTGAACTCACAAAATTTTCCATTCCCTAGTTATAAGTCACTGAACCTGTGGAAATGTTCTGCCTCTACGTATATAAGGCCTATGTATAAATATAAATTTGCTAACCACGCATTAAATATGACTAAATAAGAATATTTAAAAAACATATTTGTGTAAATTTGGAAAGATTCCTGCAGTGGGTGAGTACTGTAAAAATTTAACGGTTTTTGTGGCAATACACCGTTGCGAGCGATTTTTGTCGTGCCGAGGAAAAAAAGAACAACAAAAAGGAAGAAGAAAAAAAGGCCATTATCGGCTGTTGTCCACAAACATAATACACAGACAATTCCGGAATAATATTCCCTTGGGATACGAGTGCATTCCTTTGTCGGAATTTTCTGTGTTACATTATGTTTGTTGACGTGCCGGTAAGCTAATTCTGGCTTTTCTTTTTTCGTTTTTTTTATTGTGGATTTGTACTGTAACAAGGCAACGTTGCCTTGCAATATCAGAAAAAAACTGTTTTGTTTAATATGGAGGGTCTCAGGGACGTAAATAGGCTTTCCTTCGCCCCCCCTCCCCTCCTTTCCCACCCCTTTTTTATCAGTACAATCAACCAACAGTAATAAATGTACCTTGCATTCGTTGTTTTGCCCTCGCGTAAATAACTGTATGAAATATTAGTACAAATACATAAAACCTGTACTTACTAGCTAACATTAGCAGTATTTTAACTGTGCACTCTAATTATAAATACTATATTTATAATACTATACGGTGTTCAAGGTTAATGAACATACCAAACTAGTGTAAAAGTCTAAATATTGGTAGATACTGTATATTTTTTACGCTCACATTTAATTCCCAAGTTAAAATTTTTTTCGGCACCTCCAGCGTCTCCTCTAACACGGCGCGTGGGGCAGTCTGCCTGCCCCCTGCCCCCTTCCCACATGGATCCCCCCCCCCCTCCCGGAGGGTCTGATACCATATAGTTAGACACCTGAAAAATTCGCATTTTCATTTGGGCACAAGATAGAATTCCATCAACTGTACGTTTGCGTCACATTCGCAATTGGCCTCTGACTTATTTGGCACCTCCTGAAAGTCTCTGAGACAATAATGAAAAGTGTAACTATTACAGACTTACATCACTTTAACATCAAGCAGTTAATGAGCGTCTGCTATCTGCTTCAGTTCTTAAATATTCTTGGAGGCCAGCCTACAGGTCAAGGATCACGCGAATTTTTCCTGTATCTACATATAGTGAACCAAGTATTTTTTATATATTTTCCGGGAAATTATGCTTTAATTCAGACCTTGAACTTCAGGCACTAGTATACTTTGTTTATTTAGTCACTCGCGCAAATAATTTAGGGTGAAAGAAAATAACTTCCATATTTCAGGAAGAAAAAATGAGCTTGGTTCACTAGGGTATCAGGCCCTTCATCTTCATATATGTGTAAAACTAATAAAATTACGAATGACGAGTTATTCCAAATAGCAAATAATGAGTATCCACTGAAACTTTCATTAAAGTTCCTTATATGTATTTATATAATATTAGAGTATCTCATTAACGTTAATTATAAGTAAGTATAATTCAAACAGGAATTACATCAACACAAGTGAGAGCTCTTAGCCATGTCTAGAGACACTCTTCTGCTCGTTTGGCATTGCTGATTTAGAAACTTGCAAACTATGTTGGTCTCAATTTCTGTAATTGAATTTCAGTTGGAAGGATTAGTACTTGAATCACCCTTCGCCCTCTCAGGACACTCCCGTACCCACCGCCCTTCTCCTACGACCCATTTCCAGTCCTTAATTGAAAACGCTCCCCGCGCGTCAGGCAGTTGCTCTCGCACACACGACGAAGACTTGTCGGACAAATGTCCGCCATTACCACTAGGCCGGCCGGGGCCACAGTGCTGCCAACCGTCGCTGAATTCCACTAACGTGGAAGAGACAATGCGGAGGAAATAGGAATCAACGGCAAATATAGGCTTTCATATGACACTTGGGTATGGCAGTATTTTGATTTACCAATTATTGAACTAAAGTGAGCAGAAAATGTTACATCATTAGTGAAGAAGTGAAAATTATTAGAAATTTTTTTTTCACTGAACACAATTTAATAATTAAGAAATTTCAATAATCTAATGCCTAGGGACACACGTTAATCCTGGAAAAATATTTGTGCAAGTTATTAGGGCACAAGGGATACGTAAAAATACGATGTTGAGCGGACGGCTAGAATACTCAATAAAATTGTGAACTACTCAAAAAATTCGCTGAGATTTCATTGCCGAGTACATATTTTATCAGCGGACGATTAATTTGTATCACTATGCTTTACTTTCGAGGAACATTAAAATCTCTTTTTTTTTTTTAATAAGGGCTTCAAACTACAAAATGTACAAAAATGGAAATTATAATTATACGCCTGAATAATAACCGAATTTCCAAAATATTCGTGTTTTGATTTCAAAATAATTTTTACTTAGGGCTAACTACCAGTAAACCTCTCGTGAAGGTGCTAACGAGTGTTAAAAAGATTTTGAAACAAAAAACGGGAGTATCTTTTAAATTCTTATACTAAAGAGTTTTGGCTACTACTATAACATTTTATAGATGTTTTGATTTCAAGCTCATATATCTATAAAAACCCGAATTAATTTATCTTAATAGAAAACAAGGTTATAACTGACAAGTGTTGTACTAAATGACGTCCACTTATAAAATATATACTCGGCAAAAATAGCTTCAACGAACTATGACGAATAGTTCAGATTGTACGAACGACTGAGTATTCCAGTCATCATCCGCTTGACGTCAAACATGTTCACACTCCTTAAGAAAATCCCATTTGATTAGTTTATAAATGACGTATTATTCAAAAAGTGTAGCCCCTAGAATGTGACACCTGGGGCTATGCCCCTCTTGCCCCCCCCCCCTCCTAAACGTGGCAATGAAGACACTGGTGACGGTGATATTGAAGTTATCTTTTCATCATACGTCAGCTGCTCAGTGTGTACCCAAGTGGCGTCGTGAAATAAAGATGCTCGTACATTATGCCAGTCCCTCGACGTAAATTAGTCGCGCAGGTGCGCGATGCGAACCATACTGAAGACAAGTTATTGATGGATGCGCGCGTGCGAAACAATGACGTAGATACGTTAACAACCAACCACATCCCATACCCTCAATAATAACAAGCACCTGCCTCCCTTTATTGCCTGTTATTGGTTAAGTAATGACTGTGAGTGTGACTTTGACACGTTGGTATCCCAATACATTTTGAAAAAATTATAATGCTTCAAACTGAGTGGTTTTTTGGTTATGTCCCACTGGGAGTAAATGATTCAATTTCGCATAAATTCCTCATAGTAAAAATTACGTATTTTAACACAATAAAATTAAAGCATGTATGTAATGTTTGGTACGAAATTCGTAGTATATATGTCATTAAAATTCTTATCAAACGTGCATGCAATATTTTCGTATTTTATTAGCACTATGTTCTGGTGAAAAATTTAATTACTATCCCCTTATTAATTCTGTCTAAATAAAATATTGAAATTACTGCTAATTACGTGTAAATTTACAGCTACTGTAACAAAAATAATAATTCCTTGTAAGTTATATTTAAGAATAAGCCACTTAAGTAAACTATTTGCGATGTGGTCGAGTTTCTTCATTTTTACTAAGTGCACTAAGTAAATTTTTTTACACGCTGTATTTTCAAAAGCAATTTCACAATTGTGACAAAGATATTGCATTTTATTAGGAGGATCAGTACGCTTTCAACAATACGAAAGAAAATTACATGAATATCACAGCACACATCTTTCCTGTAATTAGTTTAGCAGCACATTTTCTTAATCAATTTTATATGGCGTTCAGTTACGCATAAAACGCACATTATCATACTAGTAGAACACTTAAGTAAGTAAAAGAAATTATAAAGGAATCATCCTATAGGTAGGGGGCCCCGTAGGTTTCGCGAAAAGGTTTTTTCCCCACTTTGTTTTAGTGTCTTACGTGCACACCTGCAGCTCAACTTCATGATTATTGGCAAAGAGTTTTTGTTCAGAGTTATTATCCCTTTGACTGTACCAATCAGTACACGGATGTGACACAACACTTCTATGATTTGCGTGTTTAACCTCCGGACGTTGTATGTTACGGCATCCAATCACTGACCACAAAGCAGAGCTGCAGGTGCGCACGTAAGGCACTGAAACAAAGTGCTGCAAAAATTGGTTCGCAAAAACTACCGGGCCCTACTTATGAGATAAATAATGTAACTAACCCAGCATTTGCCTAGGGATATTTTGAAAAATCTTGGAAAATTTACTTCGGACAACTAAACCAGGAATCGAAATCAAACCCTTCCCAAAGCAAATTCATTGCTATCCGATGTCTATGCTGTGCTCGGTTATGTTTAGGGCCACTACATTTCTGCTGAAATATTGTAGCATATGTGTTCTTCATGTACCCTACGGTTGATTTGTTTGAAGGAATTTTTGGTCAGCACTGTAGGTACATCGAGATCCTTAGAGCTGGTGCTGTAGCTGTGCACGAGATGTCAGCATGGAGCAGCGCCGGAATGAAAAGTTGGGGAAATGGGAGATACCTGAGAAAACCTGCCAACCAGTGGCATCGTCCGGCACGATTCCCACAAGCGAAAATCCGGAGAGCGACCCCGTCGGGACGCGAACCCGGATCGCAATGGTGCGAAGCGAGAGCTCTAGCCACTACACCAACCGAGGTCCTACATTCACAACGTAAACGCCGGCAGATTATTTTAAACATTGGCTGTGCTCGTGAAAAGCATTATCCGAATTGACAAGCCCAAGCAGAATAATACTCCCAGGCCCTGTATATTAATCACCATGGTATAATACTTTGGCTTAAGTGTTTCTTGACGTATTTAAAGTCACTGCAGATAAATTTAAAAAAAATATTATTTGGACCCCTTTGCTCGTCAAAAACTCAGGGTTTAGTATTTCACTAAGCCCCTGTTTTGCCATTAACATTTAGTGCTGTGGATAAAATGTATTAAAGGTAAATAATGCCTTCTGTGTACTCTTGTCATAAATAGCCAGTGATGATACTGTCTGGCTAGCTAACAAGCTGCGAGAGGCCTCAAAGACGAGAATTGTGGTGAGTGTGAGATGGTTTACAAGTTGGTGATGACAGTGGCAACAATTCTGTGACTAGTTTAAGTTCATATGCAAAGGAATTTTAGCATAACTAGAGATGATGGTTTATTGCGGGAAAACTTGACTGTTTGCTGGGTTTCAACGCACGTTCAGCTTACCTGATTGTTACTGGCTTTCGATTGTACGTGGAGGTGTTGCCCTATTTGACTGAGCCAATAAGAATCCCGCTATTGTAATATTTGGTGCCCGTTATTGGTCTGCAGACAACTACGTTGTGTCAGGCGTATATAACTCAGTCATACATGCCACAAGGAACTACAATGTTTTCAAGGGTATGTTGGCACAAAATAAATTTCGTGATATGCCATCATATATAAGCACAATACGATAATTGTGTATAATTTGAGGCATTATAGCAAGAAACGATAATTGTGTACGAGTGCGTGGAATGGGCTAGGCAGAACGAAAACTAATTGTGGGAGATTATCTATGTTTGGCTACACGTGTGTATAACAAAGCTAATTCGTGTACGTCATACAAACTAATTATTACGCATAAGTGCTTTGTATATGTACCCAGTGTTACTTCCAAATTTGTTCGCTATCATTTAAAATAAAAAAAAAAGTTGCATTAATTGTGATCGTAATTTGAACCTCATTTGCGACGACAAAAGTTAGTTACTAGTAACAGCACGTGGTAACTGTACCTGAAACCATTTATTTTGACAGTAATTTGAACTTTATGTACAGTTAAGCTGGTATTTGCGTTTTGATATCTGCAAAGAAATTTTTAATATTATACAAAAAAGACATGCTATAAAACAAACAAATATTTAATTCACAAATGTTTCGAAGTTTATGAGATCTTACATGCCTAGTCATTAAAAATTCACATCGCCTTTGCAAGAGTTACAATCATCCGTACGAACTCCATAATAATATAAAAATCACAAACTTGCCAACATCATCCCAGTTTATATTAAATTACTACGCATACAGTTAACTGTATTGCCAACGTACACATAAAAACACCAAACCTCTCAACACTCCGGTGACTAACAATATATTAAAATCAGCTGATAGAACATGGTTGGACACTTAGCAAAATAACAAGCTATCAGATTGTTAGCTAACACAAGAATAAGCTCAGACGACCGGCCGTAAATTGAATTTGAATTTTATAATAAATTGTTAAATGTAACAACACGCCAAACTTTAAATGAATTTCTATGAATCTCCTCTCTCCAAAACAGAAGTCTCTTGCACTGACTACAAGATGCCGACCTACACATAAAAATAACAAAATTTTTTAATTTGTATTACAAAATCTAAAAGTTTTTATTTGTGGTTATAAAATAATAAGTTTACTTCAACATATTTCTCTAGCATATAATTAATAACTTATAACAAAAATGTATGTTATCTAATGACGAGAGTAAATGGCGTGCAGTGATAAAACCTAAATAATAACACCGATATGCATGCTTATACACCGCCAACATAGAAATTGAATTTAAACCACGAATCAAAAAGAAATCGCCTAAAACTCTGTATTTGTTTGCAAGAACATGCTTAGTTCCTTAAAAACTGTACTTATTATTTCTTTATTTTTATAACATTTATAGTGCAATGAAACGCTTGCAAGACGTTGATAAAGATGATTGAAGGGAATTTAAGACACTTCTGAAAATGCCAAAATTTTTACTGGGATAATGTGAAATCCCTGTAAACAGATAAATATGGCCTGCAGCAATTATTTTCGGCTACGTACAGAGGATTTTGTAGGATGCTTACATTCAGTATGTTAACATTGCATTCTAAAAGTTGTCTGTTGAAATTTATCACTAATATCTTAAGGCGGGGTCTGAACTCGCGTGTAGAATTAATTTATTTTTCACTTTTTCTAAATTATGTTAAGAAAAGTGAGAAATTTACGTTTATACCGTAAATTCTATTTAGCTAGAGTTACAGTAAAAGCATCGCAGTTGAACATTTAAACATTATTATAGAAAAAGTAATTTTACCGAATGCAGCCTAAATACAGCTTCGTTTAAATTTCAAACGCGATGCTTGTACTCTAGTGTAAGATAAATATGATTCGTGCTATAATCGCAAGATATCCACTTATGTTCTCAGAAAAGAAACTGAAATATAAAATAATTAAATTTTGGGAATGAGACCCACCTTAAGGTTCTTATATAGGTAGACTGCGTTGGAGTATGTGAGGCACAAAACCGATGAAGCATTAAGAGTGACGTCGGCCGGCGTATATAATACATTATCGCCTCTACACGCAAACCCAGCAACTGGCGCGCAGAGCTTTACTATTATACATTTTCCTATGGGACTTTAAGCGGTGACAATATTATTTCACTTGCGATACTTACGGTTCAAATTCTGGTGCCTATTTCTATTATTGTGTTTTCCGAATCCGATTGGAATTTTCCTAGGTACGGTAGTTTAAAAAAGTAGTTTTCGGCCATTTTGAAGGTCTTGAAAATCGTGTTTCCAATCAGCGACCATAATTTTTAAACTGATAGAAACACTGTTTGAAATGTGTTTTCTTTTCATAGATGCTCAAACGTAATGCACAAATATGATTACTTGTAACTTGCTGCAATGCGACTAAAGTCTCTCTAGTTTCTACCTGTTTAGGGATATTAATTTTTTATGTCTAAACGAGAGCAGATAATACAGGCTGTCTGTCAGTTTTATTTATAATCGTATTCTTCATGTTGACTGATTTTTTCAACGCGGTAAATACTATGCTTTTAGCTAATAATGTAATTATCGAAATTCTATTTAGTTGACTTTATAATCTAAACCATATAATTTCTTGCTTTGAAAAAATTATCTATCACAAAAATTAAATTTAAAAAAATCTTCCAGACAGATTATTGGCATATGCTCTCGTCTACCCTTAAGAAAGTAATTATCGCAAAAAAAACAGTAGAAACTATACATCGTGCATTTAAATTATGAATTTTTATTGTTTATTGTTTACTGTCTTTTCAAACCCCGATTAATCCTTAAATAAGGATATGAGGTGGGTCATTCCTATACTTTTACAAGTAAACAAATTATCTATAAGTAATTTACATAATATCACACATCAAAATATAAAACATATCCAAATATAAAAACAACAAAGAAAAAATGATAAAATTTAACATCCAAATAAACATGTTAGTAAGCCTGATAATTAGCTGGCTCACTCAGGTGTTCAAAGTATTCATTAACAGTATAAAACACATTAGTCAATACAAAACTTTTACATTACTTTAAAATCTAGCAATGCTACCACTCCAGCACTGCTCTCGATATACTACTGGCAAAGAATTGAAAATTTTATTTCATGAACCATAGTGTTTACAAAAGTAAAGACAATTACTCTTAAATACGAACGTACAAACGAAATTTACCCTAAAAATAAAACCGTAAAATTTTTTACCAAATAATAGCTCTTGACCACTCGAACGATATGGAGCGGTAATTCGATAATAGTGTTTATTTAGGCTAAGGCACGGGGATTATTTCAGCGGTCGAGGCGACAGACGGCTAGCCACAGCTCACGACGTTAATCATTCGATAACGCTGAGGCGCGGCGTGTTACGATAATGAACATATCGGCTACACCCTGGCACCCCGCCCCCCTCCAACCATGCCACTGCTTTCAAAAGGCGTGTGTGTGTGTGTGTGTGTGCCCCCGCGCACACATGGTCATAATGGCGGTAATTGACATGCACGCATGGACCGCGTAATGGGAACGAGCAGTGAGAAATGGCGCCATAAATTCATATTATTAATTTACTCGGCCGAATTAGGGTTTATCCGGTAGTTGAATTGCGAAGAGCTAACCCCCACCCCCCCTCCTATTTACTTCTCCTTCGTCACCCTTCTGTCCCCCCTGCAACCGCACATCTGGCTGTGCGAAAAGCCCGAAGGGGGGAGAATGAATATCTTCGATGCTTTTCGCCCTGGCTCGTGTATCGTCCAGACAAGGGGTGTAAGGAGGGAGAAAATAGGGGTGGGATCGACGAACGTTCATTGGCGTAAGTATATTAACTAGCGAGTAACACGTGCCTGCTATTTGCATGCACATGCGCTTTATGATCAATTTTTTTTTTGCGAATTAAAATGCAAAATAATTTACGCCAGTCATAATTCATTTACAGTAGAATTATGGCAAAATAATTAAATAGCTTGTTCATTTAATAAAATGGTTAATTAAAATACATGATGCATTTTAAAAGTTTGTAGTTTCTTATACGTAATAAAACTCTTGAAGAAAATTAGAGAACTCGTTTAGAATGCATCTTCAATTATTGTTAGTTATATGGGTGCTTGAAATGTTTTTACAATAAACCTCAAAGAAATTAATATTTTAGGTCACTTGGCTTCAATTTAATTTAATTTATTCGTACACACATAAGTAGTATCATTAGAACATAACATTGATATTAAAAATTCTGCCTTTTTTATTGTCATTAACGTATACATTCTGCAGTTTTTTTTTTTTTTTTTTTTTTTTTTAACGGCCACACTTTAAAACAGTAAAGGGGTATTCCATATTCAACCGTGACTCAGAAAATAAAACAACCATAATGGAGTACGTAATTCTGTTTTAATGTTTCAAATATGACTTATTAAAATTAATGAGAGATATGTAATCGTCATCTTTAGAGAAAAAATAACAAATATTGGGGCTATTTAGTTAACTGACAATTAATTATTGATTTTCATACAATATTACTTTTGCTAACAATTTATAACGTTCACTTATTAATAGTAACATTAGCTATTTTATGACATGACGATTGTCTCAAAATATCACAGAAAAATTTAACACTAACTTTACTGATCAACACTTTCTAGGCTGTCCACATTTAACGATGACCTAGAGAAAATATATGTGAGACCTTAGATTTACTGCTGCAAGGACGTCACTGTATTACTACTCATCCTTGTCATATTGGTTCTGAGACGGTTTCTTAATATGAGCCATGGCCGATTCTCCCAGTTTATCTCGTAGCGTAAAGTTGTCTGTACTAGTTTCTAATATGACCTCGTTGTGGACGAGACGTACATGCCATTACAAAAAAAAAAAAAAAACTTAACAGTCAATGGCTGATAATACTTCGGACACGCCCACTGTATTGTGCAAAGTTCATTATTGGTGGGGCCGTGGTAGCCGAGGGGTCAGACCTCTCACTTCCCACCAAGGCGATCCGGGTTCAATTCCCGGCGGGGTCGGTCCCCGGATTTTCACATGTGGGAATCGTGCCGGACGATGCCGCTGGTCGGCGGGTTTTCTCGGGGATCTCCCGTTTCCCCCGCCCATTTATTCTGGTGCCGCTGCATACTCACATCATATCACCCCTCACCAGCGCTAAATACCTCGATGTTAAGCGCTGACCAAAACCTCTTCACTATTGGTTGATTGTCAGCCAATAGCGTAACAAATCCAGTGTCCAAATGCCAGAGTTAAAATAGCTCCCAATGTTTAAAATTAGTAATGTTTTTTAACAAATGTATTTATATGTAATTTTTAACTGCAAATTCAATGTTTAAGTATGTTTAGTTTTCTTGTAAGGCAGAAATTAAAAAAAGGTAATTTAAAACATTGTGTCCTTGATGCCTCTTTTCCGTAAGCAAAGGAATTTCGATTAAGACGTAGCTAGAGAATATTCTCAGGCATAACCTTGAGTGAGTTTACCTGTTCAAATGGGTACAACATTGTATGTAGCATTTATATAACTTTTCAACAAAAACGACATTAGCGAGAATGTTAATTTGCAAAGATTTATATATACTTAAGGAAATATTTTCCTTTGCTGTAACAAAATTTGCGTCGTGGCAAATAAAATGTTCTTCCGTCGTATGCGCTTATGATGATTAAGATAAGTAAATGTTTCCTGATAGCGGGTAAAGCGGAGCAATAAGAGCCAGAGTACCACGCTCGACGAGAAGCACATCGCATCTATTCTCAGTGCGTCAAACTGGATTGCAAGGTTTTGGTTTTCCTTGTACTATATCTCACTATGGGACTTAAATGGCGTCCAAATGGGGGAAAATTATAATTTTTGTTTGAATAAATTATTGTTGGTTCTGTAGACGTAACTTGGTGCTACGTTTACCTCTAACGTATAGAAATTTAGTTCAACTAGTTTTCCCATATTGTCACTTCAAAGTCAAAATTTGCACGATTTTAGTTCTTATAAGCCGCAAAAACAAATGAACATTAATAAATTGAAAAATTCACACTGAAACAACTTTTCTCAGGATATATCTTGACGTGTTTGAAAATCCATTAAAATACGTTTTTCTACTTTAAAAAATCGATAAATGTGGCAAAATATATTCAAAGTTTCAGAATTACTTTTAAAATACAAAAACATTTTGTAATGGATTTTAAAACATGTGAAACAGTAGCTTGTGACATGTAATTTCAGTGTGATTTTTTTTTAATTTATTTATGTTGACTGGTATTTGCGGCTTGTAAGAATAAAAAATGTACAATTTTATACTTTGAATCGCCATTACGGGAAAACGGGTCGACCTATTTTTTTTGTAACAGACAAATGTTCTCCCAGTTACGTCTAGAAAACTAACAATATTTAATGCTAACATAAAATTGCTATTTTTTCCCCACTTGAGCACCCTTGAGACATTTCTAGAGGTAATGGCTTTTAGTGAAAATAATTTATGCCTAGGTACCCTTAATTTTCACGAAAATAATTTTGCCCCACTTTGTTTTAGTGACTTACGTGCACATCTGCAGCTCTGCTTCATAATGAGCGATTGTACGTCTCAGCTCTTTGCCAGCATTATGTCGAGAGCAGTGCTGGAGTGGAAGCATTGTTAGATTTAAAAGTAATGTAAAAAGTTTTCTATTGAATAATGTGTTTTATACTGTTAGTGAATACTTTGAACACCTGAGTGAGCCAGCTAACTATCAGGCTTACTAACATGTTTACTTGGATGTTAAATTTTTATTAAAAGTATTTCTTTGTTGTTTTTATATTTGAATATGTTTTATACTTTGACGTGTGATATTATGTACACTACTTATAGATAGAGACACTGGTAAATCGCGGGAAAAGTTGATTGTATGCTAAGCTCCAACATGCTATGTATAACACTAAAGGTTTTGCACCTACATTGGCTATTGTTGACATGAAGCATTGTGTCCCTCTTCAACAGGCCCAATTATAACTGTACAGTTATAACACAGAACGTGTGTGATTTGCCAGAAAAATGTTCACAGGTGTCACGAATGAGATACTACAGTTTATTGGAGACTATGTTAAACATTTTCGCGATTTTCCAGTATCTCTACTTATAGATAATTTAGTCTACTTGTAGTGTATAGTAATGACCCACCTCATATCCTTATCTAAGGATTAATCGGGATTTGAAAAGACAATAAACAATAGGCTATACATCGCTTTCATGCTAACTAGGAAGTATAAGCACGAGCAATTAGACAGCGATTAGAGGTCAGGTTACTAAGTTCCAGAACTCTGTGCAAGACGTGAGAACTTGAACCATCAAAAGTCATTAGATTTATGTAGAGATGATGGTTAGAGATGATGGTTTATCGCGGGAAAACTTGACTGTTTGCTGGGTCGCAACACACGTTCAGCTTACCAGAAGATTACTGGCTTTATCTTGTACGTAGATATGTTGCCCTATTTGATTGAGCCAATAATAATCTAGCTATTGTAATATTTGATGTCTATTATTGGTCTCCAGACAGCTACACTGTGCCAGACGCATATCACCCAGTCATACATGGCAAGAAACTACAGTGTTTTCAAGGGTAGCCTATGTTAGATCAAACAATTTTTCACGATATAATATATTGCGGAAACTTTTTGTGCCAACACTTCTTCTTCGTAAACACTGTTGTTT
This sequence comes from Medauroidea extradentata, assembly GCA_003012365.1. NCBI lineage: Eukaryota > Metazoa > Arthropoda > Insecta > Phasmatodea > Phasmatidae > Medauroidea > Medauroidea extradentata. The sequence continues at coordinate 32,959 of PNEQ01084017.1, read as the reverse complement.
ATTGTGACATGTGTGCATCTACAGTTCTACTTTTGAAATCTGCGGCGTGAATTTATGATTAAATGCTTCTAGTTTGGCTGAGCCAATCATACTAGTTGTTCGCGACACCAAATATCTGTGCTGATTTGCAGGTAGAACGCCTACCCTAAGATCCATAAATGCTGAAATAGTCAAACAACAAATGTAAAATTGAGCTTGTTCGAAATAAAGTCACTTATATAACAATAATCATAAACCCCTGGAAACATGCTTGTTTTTCACTCTAGGGGGCAATCTTGTTTTGTTACGTGTTTTTATTGTATTCTTAATATCACGTGTTAAGTATGTCGGCAACAACAGTATTTAAATTAAAAAAAACATAGAGAACTTTTTTTTCATCTGAAATAAGTTTAAAGAAACTACAAATATAATTATATTTCACATTCAAATCGTTACAAATTTTACTAGTTACATAGGAGAAATTTGTCATCAAATATTCTTTATGAAAAAATACAAAAAACATGTGTATGTTATTTTTACGTAGGTCTAATTGATTGCAACGTATAACAGAGTCTACTAATATCTTCTCATGTTTTATCTATATTTCTTTATTGATCTTCAGTTATTCAGCAACAATCGCACACAATGGTATACAAAAAAAAATTTACATTGTCAAACTCTCAGAACAACCGTCAAAGTACAAAAGAGGCATACATAGAGTAACAATAAATATTATAGTAGTTTTCATTACATGTTTCTGTCAATGTAGGCCTGCATGGTTTAAAAGTTAAACCGACTGTAACAGCTCGGGGACGTCGACCATCAGCGACGAAGACAACCAACTAGGGGCAGGATGAAGTGTTATTTAAGGACACGCAGACCCAGGAAGCTGACAGTTAAGTCGGAGGACACGGGAAGTGGGGATCTTTACCCCCTCCCTTACCCAGGATGAATGACATCAGCTACTTGTTTTAGTATCACAGCTAGAAGAGATGATGGGTACAAGATCTCACAACGACATGTTTTACCGTTCCATTCGGCCTGTAGCACGGTGATTGTAACTAATTATTACAAGTACAGTAAATTGAGTAGAGTGGAGAGATTTTGATCAGCGCTCATCACTTTGAAGACTTAACAGACACGAGTATTGTTTGTGGGCCACACTTCCATGGAAATGTCTTTGCACCTGATGGTGATGGATTAACTTGCGAATGTATGTATATATATATATATATATATATATATATATATATATATATATATATATATACACACACACACACACAT